>JAWPHD010006336.1:0-146452 GCA_037043455.1 Cyrtodaria siliqua
TTTCCGATCTTATTCGTTTACAATCGTAACTATCTCGTCTGATTAGCGAAAAGTTCCGATCTATTCGTTTGCTATCGGAACTGCGCCGAATAGTTTGTAATCGCATTGCGCATGTCCGAGAAAATCGTAAAAACTCGTAGTTCTCCGGCAGGAATAAACGGCTGGGCAGCATTTTATTCAAGATATTGTTTTGATCATAATTAATAATTTACAGAACTGGAATACGAACCATGTTTCTTCTTAGAATACTCATAAAATAGCTTTGTATACATATAAATGCAGTAATATAGAGTATTTAATATTTTACATTAAAAATCGCGTAGATATAGGTAGTGCCTCTAGAGGAAGATTTGTTATTTGTTTGGTTTCTATTTTCCAATCATCAGTTTTTAGTTGCCATGTAATTGCTGCAATTAACATGTTTATTTCCAGAAACCTTACACATTTTGGATATATATAACAATGAAAAGTGCAGGTGTTTACATTTTAATCGCACAGCTTATCAGTGGCTGTCAAGTGAAAGGTGTATCTGTTTTGTATAATTGTTTCAATTACCAGCGTGTCGACTTCCATTGTTTTTTAATCTAAGCATATCAGAAAATGTCAGTGCATATTATAATTAATGTAATGTTCTCTGTATGGGTCATTTCAGTGGCTGGAAGTTATTAAAATAACATGAATTATGTCCAGTGAGTTTAGATATTTAATCTGTACTTTACCATCATGACCATGTTATATTGTTAAATGTAATACAATTTGGAGATGATATATGTATTGTGAAATTTGGAGACAGTACATGTATTTAAGAGACCACTGACCTTGACACAGGGTAAGTTTGAGGCTGAAAGTTAATGGAATAAGAACAATGACCAGTGATGTTATATATGAAATTTGAACCCTCTACTATATAGGACAAAAAAGTAACATAAGGCACATTTTAACACAGTTTTTGAAGACGGTACATGTATTTAAGTGGCACTGACTCCGACCCATGGTCAGTTGGAGAGCTGGAAGTTATTGGCATTAAGACGGACAATGACAAGGAGGTTATATATGAAATTTGAACACTCTGTTCCAAAGAACAAAAAAGTTATAAGAATTTAACGCACTTTAACAATTTTTTGGGAGACGGTAACTGTATTTAAGAGGC
Organism: Cyrtodaria siliqua; assembly: GCA_037043455.1. NCBI lineage: Eukaryota > Metazoa > Mollusca > Bivalvia > Adapedonta > Hiatellidae > Cyrtodaria > Cyrtodaria siliqua. The sequence goes on from JAWPHD010006336.1 coordinate 1,151, forward strand.
AACTGACCTTGACACAGGGTCAGTTCGACTGACCTTGACACACGGTCAGTTGGAGGGTGATACATACTAATAAGAAGAACAATAACCTGTGATGTTATATATGAAATTTAAACACTCTACTCCAAAGGACTATAAAGTTATAAGAACTTTAACGCAAACCTTAACCAAAACCTTAACCAAAACCTTGACCAGAATCTTAACCAAAATCTTAACGCTAACATATTGCATTGTAACATTCTTGGGAGTAGAATGTTCAATTTTTATATATAACCTCCTGGACATTGTCTTTCCTAATGCCAATAACTTCCAGCCCTCCAACTGACCCTGGGTCGGAGTCAAGGTCACTTAAACACATGTACTGTCAATATTTGCATTAAAATTTGCGTGACGGTACATGTATTTAAGTGACATGACTCGGACCCAGTGTCAGTTGGAGAGTGGAAGTTATTGGCATTAAGACGGACAATGACCAGGAGGTTATATATGAAATTTCAACATTCTACTCCCAAGAACAAAAAAGTTATAATACAATATGTTGACGCTGTCGAGCCCGCCAATATTAGTGGCGCCTACAAATCATAGTTTGGTTTGGTAAATGATTAACATGAACTTAATTATTGAGGCCCTGAAACAATAAAGCGCGGATTTAAGGATTTATATTATTGAAATAAGGCTAAGGAAATATCAACGAGTGAAGTGCCAACAGTTGTGCAAACGCCGGATTGCGAGTTCATTTTAACTGAAAAATCTAAGTAAAAGGTGTGTGTGTGGGTGGGGGATAATTCAACTAAAGTACATGACAGCGTTATGGTTCTTGTCATATAACAGTGTGTAATGACAACTAACATGTGTGCTAAGTGGCAAAGCTTTACGACAATTCGTTTTTGAGAAATGGGGAAAAACAAAAACCTTAACCAAAAACTTTAACCAAAACGGCAAGACGTGTAGACGGACGGACGGACAGACAGACATGCAGACGGACGGACGGAAATTGCCAAAATCAGTCTGGAATTGCTACGCAATTCGGCTGAAAATTAAAAAATAATCGACGCAGACAATAATATTTTTAATAACGGGTCAAATTTTGGGCAATTCATATATAATATATTTTAGAGATTTTCCAATGATTGACAGGATTTCTTTATACCAACATTGGACCCTGGTTTGGTGCCATATTCTCGTATATACTTGTATATACAAAATAAGTCAAATATTGAACATCTGCCAAATAACAAACACGCCAGTTGCTCAATAAATGTACCAGGTGTTTTGCCACTTAGTACTACTAATAATTGCGTGTTTTAATCATTTTTATTCAAGTAATATACTGATATATTTAATGTCAGATGTCCAGAACACCTTTCCATCTGCTGAATGTACTAAAAACAATCATTTACACAGACCGTTGGAGAATAAATTACCGGTTTATGGTATTGCTAGTAATGACATTTGCATATTTTTTGAATGATATTTAATAAATAGTGGATATTAATATACATCTTATAGAAAATGAGAAGATAAACAAACGTTGAATCACGCGTATACTTGCACTTTCAACATGCTATATTGCTTTTATTTTAGGTTTGAGCTAGAAGTTATTTCAGCATTAATGAAGGCCTTTGCCGCAGTATTATAATTAACAACTAGAACCAAAATATTCCTACTTTGTCCAAATTCCTACTCTGCGCCCGGATGATTCCAGAATTAAACCGCACATTTTGAAAATTCTGATAATGCCGCGCAGTTTAAAAATTCTAACTTTGCGCAGAGCAATTCCGGAATTGTCCATATTCTCATTTTGCGCATAACATATATATCAACTTCTATATAGCATGTGTTTCCCCACGGAAAGAATTCAGTTTTCAGTGATTTTTCCACAGAATGAAGTTTTTCGCTCAATTTTGTGACACGGTCAAAGACATGCCTATGAAACTTGAACTTATTGTAAGCCAAATACTTTGAAACAAATTAATTAATAATACTAGACGGGTGTTCTGCAGAACACGTGTGTCGCCTGTCAGCGCTTTGTCAGTATAACAAGGTTTTTTGGACCCTGATAAATCACCTTGACAAACTAGCCTGACAAAGTTTTCGTGAGGAAAAAAATGATTATTTGACCCATATAATGACCTTCAGTGTGACCTTGACCTGTATATTTTAGTATGGTTATGTCGATGTTGTCACGATGAGTATATATTAAAAGTTAGATGAAGAAATATCAAGAAATGAGAAAGGTATAGCCAATGTTAAGTTTTCGTGAAGAAAAAAAGAGAGTATTTAACCCATATAATGACCTTCAGTGTGACCTTGACATTCATATTTTGGTATGGTCATGTCGATGTTGTCATGGTGAGTATATATTGAAAGTTTGATGAAGAAATATGAAGAAATGAGAAAGTTATAGCCAACGTTAAGTTTTCGTGCAGAAAAAAAAAGAAAAGAGTATTTAACCCATATAATGACCTATAGTGTGACCTTGACCTTCATATTTTGGTATGGTCATGTCGATGTTGTCATTGTGAGTATATATTGAAAGTTTTATGAAGAAATATGAAGAAATGAGAAAGTTATAGCCAACGTTTAGTTTGCGTGAAGAAAAAAAAGTATTTACCAAATAATGACCTTGACATTCATATTTTGGTATGGTCATGTCGATGTTGTCATGGTGAGTATATATTGAAAGTTTGATGAAGAAATATGAAGAAATGAGAAAGTTATAGCCAACGTTAAGTTTTCGTGAAGAAAAAAAAAAAAGAGTATTTAACCCAATAATGACCTTCAGTGTGACCTTGACCTTCATATTTTGGTATGGTCATGTCGATGTTGTCATGGTGAGTAATGTTAAATCAAAATAATTTTTGACAAGGATCAACATCATGTCATACTGATCATTTTAGAAAAAGTCCTATATCAATATCACTTATAGTTTTCAAGAAGTAGTCCCTAAAAACTTGTTTTTTGAAAATCTACTTTTAGCCATGGCGGCCATCTTGAATTTTCGGCCAAGCTGAAATTTTGTTAGGATCAATTAGACATCTAGAGCAACATTTGTGTGAAGTTTCATGAAAATCCATCAAGTAGTTTCAGAGGAGTAGTCGCTACAAGTTTTCATTATATAACTCAATGTAAACAAAGATGGCCGCTGGCAGCCATGTTTAACGTCGAATCAAAATAATTTTCGACAAGGATCGACATCATGTCATACTGATCATTTTAGGAAAAGACGCATATCAATATCACTTATAGTTTTCAAGAAGTAGGCGCTACAAACTTGTTTATTTTTAGCCGTGGCGGCCATCTTGAATTTCCGGCCGACCTGGAATTTTGCTAGGATCAACTAGACATCAAGAGCAACATTCCTGTGAAGATTCATGAAAATCCGCCAAGTAGTTTCAGAGGAGTAGTCGCTACAAATTTTTACTATACAAACTCTATGTAAACAAAGATGGCCACTGGCGCCCATGTTTAATGTCGAATCAAAATAATTTTCAACAAGGATCAACAACATGTCATGCTGATCATTTAAGAAAAAGTCCCATATCAATATCACTTACAGTTTTCAAGAAATAGTCACTACAAATTTATTTATTTTAAATCTATTTTTAGCCGTGGCGGCCATCTTGAATTTCCGGCCAGCCTGAATTTTTTCTAGGATCAACTAGACATCAAGTGCAACATTCCTGTGAAGTTTCATGAACATCCGTCAAGTAGTTTCAGAGGAGTAGTCGCTACAAGTTTTTACTATATAACTCTATGTAAACAAAGATGGCCGCTGGCAGCCATGTTTAACGTCGAATCAAAACGATTTTTGACAAGGACCAACATCATGTCATGCTTATCATTTTAGAAAAAGTCCTATATCAATATCACTTATAGTTTTCAAGTAGTAGTCGCTACAAACTTGCATTTTGAAAATTTATTTTTAGCCGTGGCGGCCATCTTTAACTTCCGGCAGACCTAAAACTTTGCTAGGATCAATTAGACATCAAGAGCAACATTCCTGTGAAGTTTCATGAAAATCCGTCAAGTAGCTTCAGAGGAGTAGTCGCTACAAGTTTTCATTATACAACTCTATGTAAACAAAGATGGCCGCTGGCAGCCATGTTTAACGTCGAATCAAAACGATTTTCGGCAAGGACCAACACCATGTCATGCTGATCATTTTAGAAAAAGTCCCATATCAATATCACTTATAGTTTTCAAGAAGTAGTCGCTACAAACTTGTTTCTTAAAAACCTATTTTTAGATTTGGTGGCCATCTTGGATTTCACATCAACATGAATTTTTGCTAGGATCAACTAGACTTCATGGGCAACATTTCTGTAAAGTTTCATGAAAATCCATTTAGTAGTTTCAGAGGAGTAGTCGCTACAAAAAAAGTTTACGGACAGACAGACGGACGGACGACGGACCACGGCATAAGCTCTGCTGATCTCTGATCAGTCGAGCTAAATATGAACCACCAAAATTGGTATTTAAGATATTTATTTATATGATCATAAATACATATATACACAACATATACCGAGCAGTGTACTATACATGGAGCCCAGCGTGTAACATTGATACGCACAGCGTGTCCAGAGCATGTAACATTGATACGCCCAACGTGTAGTGTATAACAATTGATACGCCCACCGTGTACACAGCGTGTCACATTGATACGCCCAACTGGTACAGAGCATAACAATTGATACATCCAGCATGTGCAGGGAGTGTAACATTGATACGCCCAGCGTGTAGAATGTGTAACAGTAACAATTGATATGCCCAGCGTGTACAGAGCATGTAACATTGATATGCTTAGCGTGTACGGAGCATGTAATATTTAATACACCCAACGTGTACAGAGTGTGTAACATTGATAATTGACTTGCAGCAAACTTCAGGAATGATACAGTGCAATACAAAATTCAAGAATCAAGCTTTACACATGTTCTCATCAGATATACGAAGAACTGAATTGAGCTGAACTGGGTTTTATAGCGCCCCAACTCAAAAAGGTTATATGGCGCCAACAAGAATGAACATTCCAGGCCCACGCTCCATTTACATTAATATATGAAGAATGGGCCCAGAACCATCTTACCTACAGAGATGCTGCAGCTTTACGAAGAAAAAGATCGCAATTCTACAATGTTACTCCAAGTATTTAAAATACACGTAAAACAGATGTCAACAGTTTGACGATAATGACACAAACATATATTAGAAATAACCTATACTTGCAGTTTAGAAAACAAATCAATATTTATTAGAATAAATACATGTATTAGCAAATCAAATAATACTAGAGATGACAAAAGTTTCATATGATGATATGGAATTAAACCATAATAATTCTTACTTTCCAGAAAACAACCTATTCTGCTCAAATTAAGTTGTCAATCATTTATTCATTTTGAACAATCAAACCAGTACATACCTCTGACAAACATGCAAATTGTGGGGTTTTACGGCACACCAACACATGAAAGGTTATATGGCGCCTATTGCCGTTTGTCACTTTAACTACTACAGTAGTTGTGCTAGGTCTAGTTTTAATGCTCGATACAAACTTCAAGCTTGCCGTTTGTCACTTTACCTACTACAGTAGTTGCTCCATTTGCTTACTTTATTTTAATAAAATACAGCTAGCCATGACATGTAGTAAATATGGAAATGCACCAATCAAATCCCTGTATTTATAATCTCATACACAGTCATGGAAATATCAGTAAAATGGTTTTTAATATCAACACTTCATTGTTAATGCTATTAAAGCCCGACTATGTGTTGTTTTAACCCGTAACACATATAGCATTGACACAGGCCCTGTTAGTTTTTCATTTCCAACAGGCTTAAAGGGGCTTTAAGCAAAATTGAAAGGTGAAGGCATTAACAAACGTTAGTACATTTCAATTAATTTAATTTACAAGATATACACAAAGCAAGAGCGGCATTAATAATTGGAAGAAAATTAATAAAAGTCTTATTTTTTAAAATTTCAAAAATTCTGTAAGCGCTTAATTTTTATCCTAAAGCTACGCTTTTTCGTAAAAAGACAAAACAACTTTTTTACCAGCAATCATATTTCCCCCAAGAAATATCCCAAATCATACATATTATTTCTTTCAGGAAACTTTTCAATACTTAAAATGGAAGCTTTATTCTCTCAAAATGTTCTGCCTTTATTACGTATTTTACACTCTTTATTTTTCTGACAACTTGTTACTAGAGCCAGGCAAAACATTTAAACAGTAAATAACAGAATATGAACTGCGCATTTAATTTAAATGTATCATACATATATTTTACATCATATCATCCTTGCAGATTGCCTAAAGTCCCTTTAAAAGCTTGCGACAGTGCAATATGTTTCATAAATAAATATGAGTCACTGCAGTTTATCTGGCAACAAATGCATTATTATATATAAATATGAATGATATGCAAATATTTAGAGAAGTTTCATTTTATAAACACAACCTCTGATAGTAGTACGTCCTGAAGTATCAGCCAGATACTGACCTAGCTGTGATTAAAATGCAATATTCATTGAACAGTAATATCCATCTATTGGTGATATATCAGGATTTCTCAGTGAAAGAAAAAACATAATCATTACAGGTTAATATATGACCGTGGTGTGCATTTTGTTCATAATGGCACACCTATTACCTTAATGGCCCGAGGGCAAAGCACTAGGTGTGCCATTATCGATATACGGCCGTATATTTATCTTTATAAATGGAGATGGGCTACGATTTAAACATACAGTACAAGTAGTCTAAGATGCCATCAATTGTTTTGCAAAGAAATGAATTCCGTTAAATTAATAAACAACTTTAAATCAGTTTTCTGCATTGTCTGTTGTTTTTTTTTAAAAACACGTCTTCACTAGATCTATAATGATTTATTTCGACGTTTCAACGTTTATTTGAAATCAGTATTTCCTGGGCGGTGAAAATTGTGGTCGAGATTTCAACGTCCACTCTATGAGTATAGCTCTCCACTACAACATGTTTGGTGCTTGAAGGTATTAATGTCGTGTTGCTTGAGGACGTCGACGTCTTCGCGTGAGAACAATGATACTGTGCCGATTTCCATAATCTATAATTGATTATGGATGGATTACTATTTATAGTAAGGCATGTAATAACTAATATTAATACCTCGGTCGGAACACAATAATAACTACACGGTAACTGTGATGCTGAGCCATGACGTCATATGCTGAGGATGTTCAACAAAGCGAAACCTATAGGTTAAAATCATACATAAACTGATTTGAAACGTAATAAATATTTTATTTTACTATTGTATTCGAGTACAAGGAAACCCTTTACTCGCCGGAAAGTCTTGCTTTATTCGCTCATTGGCATCTGCTCGTTTGTGAAAATAATCACACGTCAACCATCTCGTGAATGATTTCCCAGTATTTTTAAACATGCATTAAATAATCTCTTTATAGAGGGTATATATATACTGAGGAAAAAATTTTAGCAAGTTTTTTTAGATGAAATAATACTGTATACAAGATACACTGACATTTTGGGACTTTACGGGCTTGACCCCTACGTTAATTTATTCGTTACGTCATAAAGATGTTTGACTGTTATTGATGTGTCTTTAATAAAATATTGTGTCAATGGCACTAGTTTCTTGATTTTACAACCAAAAATGTATTATTTCCAGGGTGCAACAAAAAACTTGCTAAACTTTTTCCTTCGGTATATATTATAAAAATATAAACTTATCTATAGTACACACTTGTTTTTCTACATAACTTATATTTGTTTTCTGCATTAATATTAATTATAATAACTGTATAAAGCAAATCTTCCTTTTTGCATATTACTAACTTTTAATTATCTTGCACCAATAATATATTTAAAACCTATGGTAGAATAATGACAACAATTTGAAACTCGAATTTTTTTTTCCTTATTATGCAAGCATGTTTAAATCAAAATGATACTGGATTAATAAATGTTAATGGAGACGCTAATTTTATCGCTTGATATTAACTTGAAGATTGCCGTATGTCCCTTTAATATAACATTTCACACAAACAAATACCATAGCGCTAACTTGTATCACAATGCCTCACACAAATGGCAAGTAACAATCAATAAACCATAAGCAATGTACACAAATAATTAAATATGTGTGTGCAATATCAAAAACGTTAAACAGTGATTACATGTACGTCTTCAATAATTGATCCGTTAACTAGAGTTTGGTGTTCCTTGATGCCTTTTTTCAGCTCAATACATGACCACACTAGGCTAGCGCTAGGATTTTAAACCCTTTAGCCAAATCTGGCTAAAGCCCTAAAACTTTCTTTAGCCAGATTAGAATGTCTTTAGCCAGACTTTTTCCATATCATATGCATGCTGCATTCTGCTTATAATTAAAAGTTGAGTTGCACAATATTCAAAACTGTTTAAAATTGTATTTAATCGAATGTAAGTTAATGCATTTTGGAGTCTGTGACTCAGTTTCTGGCTGTTTCCTGTTAACAGGGGTTCCAAAGAAGCTGGAAAGATCGTGTTGCATTGTGAGACAAAATTCGGAAATGCTACACACACCACGACTATCATGCATAGAATGAGTAATAAAAGCCACTTCATTCTAACGTTGTACCAATATTTTGAGTAATCGCACCTTTTGTATTCATGTTGATTGAACAATCAAACATAAAATTGTCACAATTTACAGACGCCGATCAAACACGTTGACACTTGCCATTGTTTTAGTTTTGCCTACTGTGTGTACAACTAATTAGTGGGCACTCCACATTTACCAGAGATAGTAAAGTTCAAAAAGATCGTCGGTCTTTAAACAGAGCATCTCTGGCTGATTAATTCTTAAACAAACAGTGTCACACTTCATGCACTTTCTGTTTTGATCAGCCATTTTGGCCGTAAGATGGTGCCACGTTATGAAGTTGTTTACCCGACTCGATAACGCAATTAAATATACGGATAATATTGAGCGCAGGGACACAGACTAGTTGATTGACAGCGAGAGGCGGAACAATGGGCAGCGTCTATCGCACACGCAACAATTTGACAGCGTTTTTCAATAAACACTGCGGTAATTAGTTATCGGTCCAAATTGATTGTCGCTAATTAGTTAACAACACCCAGCGGATATTGGCTTATAAACAGTCAAAGATGTCGTATATTGGAATTCGGGATTTTCCGATATTTTTTAGACAAAATCAGTAGGAATTTGGATTCGCCAGACCGCTGATGTCTGGCGAATTTGCTATGTATTTCTTATGATTTTCATTCAACAGTTCAGGTTTCTTTTCGCCTATGGCGATTTGGCGAATGGTTAACGCGAGCCTAGCCACATTCAATCTGACATTGTTAAACCTAGGAAAACGATGGGAAGGATCACATCTACCCAATAGGAAAGATTTCAGGGAATGTTATGGGATTGTAATCTGACCTTATACAAAGAGTAATTAACAATGATAAAACATATAGGCACAGTGATCTCTGTATACCAGCTAGAAATGCAGGCATCACAACAAAATAGAAATTTCACTATTTTACGGTACTCAGACAGAATCAGTGTTCTTATAATCATGCTTGATTATTTCAATGGCAGACCAAGACAAACTATGCAACAATACTGAACAATGCACCAAACAACAGTCAAGGATGGTTAATGATGCACAGAAATAATCAGCCTATTGCTTGCTTACCCCATAAGTAATTTTTACTAAATTAATATCTTCATATGTCACTAAGTTTAAAGGGACACTGTCCGTAAGTAAGCAGATATTGAGCATAGCCAAATAACTGTCTGACTTTTATTCAGTAAAATGTATACATGAAAACATGAGGATAGACCCTAAGAAGTATGTAGGAACACATTCGTAGATTAAAAAAAAAGGTTTTAATTATTATATGTAAATAAAGTGGGACCCACAATATTTACCTTTTCTGCGATCACGTGACTTCCATTAGCGCATTAGGTATTCAGCATAGTATGTATTGCGTAATATGTATAGCCCGCTTAGCTCAGTCGGGAGCGATGTCCGACTACTTTACACGCTCACGCACAGTATTATTACTGCGAGTGTAAAGAAAAGGGAATTTTAGTTTGGGCTGCGAGTTTAAACGCACGAAGTGGATTTTCTTTTTTTTTGTACCGCGATTGAATTCCGTTAAACAATCTTGCTTTTAATTAGTCAATATTGAATAATGTTTAGTGTGTAATGTTTGCGAACATAATTATTGTGTGCTTTATAAGCTAAAAGTTACGGACAGTGTCCCTTTAAGGAACAAATTACACGTCCCATTAAAAGTTGTAAGCTTACGAGCAAGTGCATTTTTACATGAAAGACAAAATATATGTACATACAGAGAAATGTTCAAAATTCAGTATCAAACAACCGACTTAAAATATGCTATCAGAGCAAAATCTATTTAAAAATGTTCAAAATGACCGACTTAAAATATACAGCCAGTGTATAATCTATATTAAACAGCAAATGTCACTGTAAGTGACAAATGCCCCCAAAGTAATTTTGACCTGTGACCTCTATGTGTGATCTTGATGCCACGGACCTGGATTTTGCGCGCGACACATTGTCTTGTTGTGGTGAATGCTTGTGCCAAGTTATTTGAAAATCCGTCCATGAATGTCGGAGTTATTAACCGGACACGAAAGCATTTCTTTTTGACCTATGACCTGTAAGTGTTACCTTGACCATGGAGCTACAGACCTGGGTTTTGCGCGCGACATGTCGTCTTGTTGTGGTGAGCACTTGTGCCGAGATATTTGAAAATCCGGCTAACATTGTCAGAGTTATTGACCGGACAAGATTGTACGGACGGACTGACGGACATGGACGGTGTGACTACTATATGCCGCCCTTCAGGGCATAAAAGGAAATATTCAAAATTCAATATTCAAATGAAATACTTAAATATCTTTTCAGTGCTAAATCAAAATATAGAAATTTCAAAATGACCGACTGAAAGCATGCAGTCAGTGCAAAATATATATTCGAAAATAGTCATTATCCTCAATAACACTTTCATTGATAACAGGGTGCCATTACTTGATGGGTTTGACGTTTCAAAATCAACAGTTAATAGTAGCCGATATTGTGTTCAAATATCGACAACTCCCAAAATACTGCTATAATATGATTTTGTTTGTTTGTTTCAAACTTTGTATGGTGTTTTATGTCATTTTCAATACATGTAAGGTTATATAAGACGGTCGATTCTTTGACCACCCACTTTTCCTGGGTAAAACCAGTACTGTACACCTCCCACCATCCGTAAGAATCGACACTTCCTCACTTACAAGTCGAGCTCCCAGTCGGATTCGAATCCGCATCGGTGAGAGGCGAAATGATTACACGTTACTATATTTTGTCTCGAGGTTTTGTTGATCGTTTACTATACCTAGTTAAAATAAATACCTGTGTACTTGCAAATACATAATGTAATAAAAAGACTACAAGTTCTCTTACCTGAACAATAATTAAAAGAGAAATGTACTGATACATAGAGATGTTGACAATAAGCATTTTAAGGTCGGTACACATTTATTCATTCTACTGTTGAGTTTTTTTTATTAGTTTTTCTTGTAGAAGTAGAAGAACTTAAAACCGAGGTCTGCTCCCTAAAATGCTCACTTCAATACAGTAAGTATAAATAAATGCTTACATGCACATTAAGTGATGGTGTTACAGGCTTTAAATTATACAGACATCCAATCAGGACCGACGAATCACTCCTCAGTAAGGGTGGGATTGAAGTTTCATAACTTATGATTTCAAAGTTTGACAGTCCACGTAAAACAGTTAGAAACCTCATCAATAAACTGAAATTAACCACTCATCTAAGTAAGTAACAGTGGATAGTTTCATTACAGGTAAAACAGCTTCATTGGCTTATAAATAAACAGCCACTAACCACTCCATATTGTAGAAGTGGGTAGTTTTGTAAAGTAACTACAATGCCTTATAAACAAACAGCAACTAACCTCTCCCATCCTGTAGCAGTGGATAGTTTTGTTACAAGTAAAACAACTATATTGCCTTTATAATAAACTGAGTATAACCAATATATCTTGTAGCAGTGGACAGTGTCATTACAAGCTGAACATCTACATAGTCTCATAAAATGGATAGTTTTGCTACAAGCTCAACAACTTCACTGCTTCCACAATCGAGACTTATCACTCCATCTTTTAGCTGTAGACAGTTTTGTTAGAAGTAAAACGTTACAATTTAATAGCTTCAAAAAATATGCTGGAACTAACCACTCGATCCTGTAGCAGTGAATAGTTTCATCATCAATTGCACACCACGATGGCACAACAGCTTTATTTTACTGAAGTCAGCACCTAAGCAAACAGTTAACAACAGTAAACAACCCATTTATAAGCGAACACTGAAGTGTGTGGAAATCCGTTGCCCGGCCTTTTTTAGGGCGCCTTTACTGCCAAGTCACCTGCGAGGGAATCAGAATCCTGCGATGTGTTTTCAACTTTTACGAATTCTTGTAACAAGTCTTGTATTAAATCTAACAAGGGCTCGCAAAGTTTTTGGTAGCCTTCGACTGTTAAATGCAGGAAGTCGTGCATATCACTGACTGATATCTTTCCTTCGCTGTTCACAAACAGCGACGGGTCCGAGGCGAGGAATGTGCAGTTGGGAATGTCACCAAGTTGCTCTGAAAGACTAGCGTTGATTTTTTCAATTTTTTCTCTCAATGGATTTGGGTTTTCTCCCCTAGGTGGAATACCCTATAATGAAAAAATATAAATGATTAAATAATAGGGACAGGAAGACCACTCTGTTTAATTTTATTTGAATGAAGTTATAACATTAAATAGTAAACTGAGTACTTTATAACTGCTGTCATACAATACTGTTACCATTTTTCATTTGCATTCTTTTTTTTTTTTAAATGTTCCCAGAGCCAAATTTATTTGAACAATCTACATTCCAATTGCATTTTCAGCAACAGTATATTCTATAAATATGTAAACTAGAACACAACCTTCATGTCGAGCCCTACTGTGAAGTAGTCAATATTTTTTATTTGACCAACACCAATGTCAATCCTAAGAGATATTCATGCCTTACATACATGTACCTAATATTTAATATAATCAATGTCAATAACAGTGGGGGATGCATTTTGTAGCGGAGACCGGATGTGACCTGTAGCAGAGACCGGATGTGACCTGTATTTCACATGATGACAGATGCATATAAGGAACATTGTGATGAAGTTTGGTGAATGTCACAGCATAGTTTTGTCACATCAAGTTTGTCTCAGCGACCTGAAATTTTGCAGATGCATATAAAGAACATTCTGGTAAGGTTTTGTGAAAATCCAGCAAGTAACTTAGAAGATATTAATAAATGAAAAGAAGATATTAATAAATGAAAATTAGACACACAGACTAACAAACGGACGAACAGACGGACACACATACACCCGGACTACATTGTGCTAAGTCGCTTGATAAAAAATATGTAAATGTACACACGGACGGCATTCCAAAAAGAGAAGTACTCACAAGAAATGATTACGTATGATTTTCTCCGAGAAATAACTACATTATAACTTTTATAATGTCAACTCGAGTCCTCTATTGCAATAAAATGGGTTTAAACTACAGCTGTTGGACATGTTGGATGACAGCGTGCTCGACTTTCAAGGCCTTGAAGGGGCATAACTGTTAAATCTTATAAAATAGTTATGGCAATAATAGTCTGTATGAGTTCTTCTTATGAAAGTGAATACATGTGTAAACTGCCATTGAATTCCTTTCAGCGGTATCTAGGATGTGCGATTAACTTATGACTTAACCAACGCCGGCGCCGGGGTGAGTAGAATAGTTTGTCATTTCTTCGGAAAGACTAAATAGACGAGCCAAAACTACAGTTATGTGCACGCTGCTTTAAAATGAAATTCACAAAATGATGTGTTTTAAATAGGCTCAACATTTTTCTATTTTTTTCGTTCCAAACAAGTTTAAGTTCGTTCCAAACAAGTTTTAAGTGGTACAAGAAAGAAGTGCTTTGTTATAATTATTATTTACCATCACAATGACGTGTGCTGTCGGCTGTTTGTTCTGTATCTCACTGACAATCTCCAGGATTCCACCAGTCACCTGCTCTGCTGTGTGTCCATGGTTGTTGGTGCCCACCAGAACTACCACTATCTGTCAAATAATATAGTGGTTCCAGTTACCCCATTGACCCAATCAAACCATAGCGACTCCATCATATATAATTCGCCTGTTGGCGATATTACAAATGATCAAATTTACCAAGCAACTTGATTATTTTTATTTACAAGAGCTGTCGGAGAACAGCGCAGCTCGACTATTCAATTTTTCAGAGAATAATAAATTATATAGCTAGTATATACCATCAGAAAGCAAGGTTAAAACAATGTGGGGGTTGGGAGGGGCGGGTATAGAAACTCGGGCCGATATAAAATTGTTAGAATCTCATACAAATGATAGTAACATTTGGGGCAGTGTATGAAATTTTATTACTTTATCAGTTTTAGAGGGATATCTGGCAATTTGTATTGTGTCTCATTTCATTTTTTTTGTATTGATATTTCATCTGTGTACCTGAATTTATTCTAAACTGTTTTATATGTAAATGATTGCGTTCAACTGGAGTCCTCTGTTGCGGTGGGCATCATTGCTATACATGTAGGTGTAGATTTGATCAAACAAAACAACACAGACATAATTTATAGAGAAATATGTAATGCTATAAGAAAGCTCATGGCCAAATTTGGTTGTGCTAGGATAAGAAATGTAAGAGACATACCGTAGACGTGAAATGGGACACATTTATGGGCTATCAGAAGTTGGGTTCCATTGGAGCCCATGGGTTACAGGAACCAAAATTGCTTAAGCAGCCCTTAAGATAATGCTATAAGGAAGCCCATGGCCAAATATGGTTGTGCTAGGATAAGAAATGTAAGAGACATAGACGTGTAAACATAGCTTACACGCAAACCTTGATGTGGGACGCCGACACCGACACTGGGGTGATTACATTTTAAAGCTCTCTTATTCTTTGAATAGTCGAGCTAAAATTCACAAGACAAGGAAAAGAAGATTTATTTCCTGTAAGATAAGTCTATTTTATAAATGCACACAAGCAAGCAATAACTGAATATTTCTCTCATCAGCATGACCGGGTTTGATAAACATTTAAGCAAAAGAGGAACCAATGAAATCACTTTTTAAAGCTTGATAAGGCAGCCATCAGAATGTGTGATTTTATGGTGATACACCTTCAGATCAAGTCGGAAAAAAACCTGAATATACTATAGTATAATGGATGTAATTCTGCCAAAAACTGTTCTATCATTATGTATTATTATACCTCACGGTAAACACTTCATGTAAAATCCCCATACCCTGCCGGGTTGATATTTCGCACTACCACCTTCAATGCGTCATAGCACATGACAGTGCAAAATATCATCCCGCTAGCTTTTTGAAAAGCTCAGTTCTAAAAATATTTTTTCAACAATAACAACAATTTTTTCTTCATTATCGAGTATATAAGTATATCAGGAGTATCACCCTGCGATTTACTGTCACCCTGTACTATCAACCTCAACTAAGATAGTAAGAAATTACATTGTTGTCTATGGAGATTTAGCCTGGGCTTTTCATGCGAGGTATAATAAATGATATTATCAACCCTCTAAATGAAACTCGGGTTGATAATATCCACTGGCACCCTCAAGAGGATGTGATATTTATATAGTATTACCTTGGGTTCCAGACAGTCGAGTTCTCCATTCTGCATTCTCCACAATACATGCTGGGTCTGATCTCCTCCCATACCAAAGTTCAGACAGTGGAGTGGCTCAAACATCTTCTTCCAAAGCTGAAATAAGCAGCAAAATATTTATTATAACTAATAAGTTGGGCCATCCTTAATAAATAACTTGTTTGCTGTTCCTCAATCCAAGATTTCATAATAATAGATCGGAAGTTCTTGTTTTGTAAGGCAGATTTTCTTTTTTTATAAAATTAAAGACAAATTTTCTAAGATAGTAACAACAAATGTTGACCTAGAATAGCATTACTATAAAAAGTAGGGAAACAGCAAAAGAACAATTTGTTATGGTCGGCCCTGATATTTTTGGCACAATTTATCAAAAGTTAAATACCTACGAGCACTCTTCTGTAAGATTGCATTTGATAACTTCAGCCGACATGTCAATGAATGAATGTATTGGAGTATTAAGTCCCGTTTACACCATACATTATATATTAGGACTGGTAATATTATACCTCATTAGCATATTCCACTCTTTGTTTAATGTGATGTCATCCGGTCCATAAAGTTGCATATTGACCGGCCGCCCGGTCCGATAGCTATATTAACGGACGTGTGAAAAAAACGACGTCAAAATAAATCACAAAAAGTATTGATTTAATTTGTTGGTCAGATTCGGTATAATATAACAAATAATGTACGGTGCTTCGGTCCATATGATCAGTCAGACCTAGAACGTTATATGGACCGAAGCTTCCGTCCATATAACATTCTAGGTCTGACTGCCATGTCCATAAACTTGCATATGGACCTCAGCACCATACATTATTTGTTAAATATTAATTGGGACAGCAACCTCAAAGAGAGCAGAGATGAATGATAAAGTTTCCCATCAGACATGCCTCCACCAGGCAGTGAAACTCCCGACATGTGTTTCAGAAAAAAGTAAATGAGATACATGTAGCAGGGTGGACCTATCGCAGATTGTCTCAGACCAGTCTGGTTGCCACAGAGAAGCAGACCAGTCTGGTTGCCACAGAGAGGCAGACCAAGTCTGGCTGCCACAGAGAGGCAGACCCGTCTGGTTGCCACAGTCAGGCATTAAGACCCGTCTGGCCTCCACAGTCAGGCACTGAGACCACTCTGGCTGCCACTGACAGGCACTGAGACCAGTCTGGCTGAAAAGATAGGCAGACCAGTCTGGTTGTCACAGACAGGTATTATTTTCTAACTGTTTGCTGTTTGGATGTACAATAAATTAATACTACAAATAATGTATGGTGCTGAGGCCTATATGGAAGTTTATGGACTGTCCAGACCCCAGCACCATACATTATTTGTTATAGTATATTACCGAATCTGTCATACTAACAAAACAAAACATCGTATATTTTACACGTCCGTCTCCCAATTAATTTCATGTGCAATATGGTTTTAATCTCGCTTTTTCTGATTTTTCAATCATGGTAATTGCTGTCAAACAGCTTGGGCTACTTTCAGCCATTTCGTCATCACGCAAAGATGGAATAAACTATTCCACATACATACAAATAAAATACTCATGAATTTTAAAAGTTATGAGTTTTTGTAGTTCGTTGATGAGTAATGATATGATACTCACAGTTTTAAAAAACTGCGTTTTTTTGTAAAAAAAGTATGAGTAAAATACTCAGAAACTGAACTTATCTACAGCTCTGCGAATATTCGTAATCATTAGCGTCATCTTTCTTGCTGATAGCAATAAAAACATAACGGTCGGCGGCAAAAAAATAGGGTCGGTATGGGTTACCAGAAATTGAATATTTTATTTTTTTGCTCAGGCCAAAAAAAAAAATAGGTGTGTTTCCTAGTGCATGCTCTAAAAGAATGGGGTCGGTAGGCAGGCATTTTTTTTTCTTTTTTTTTTTTGTAGCAAGATATTGTGAGATTCTACATGTATTTATCTCATAAACCCCATACAAATTGTTAATACAGCTAAAAGTTTCTATGTGATGTCAGTTTACGTCGATATATTGTGATAAATCACTGTTCAGAACAAATCAAAAAAAAAAAAAAAAAAATCATAAAAAGTTTTAAAAATAGGGTCGGTCGGGCCACCGGAAACACAGGTATTATTTTTTTGCCTAATGAGGAGCAATCTGTAGTAATTTTACTATTGGTGGAGAGCAATGATATTCTGGAGATTCTCTCAGTTCCTCTACGCACGCGTATAAGGTATTGATGTGAAGTATGACCTCCCAGTTTGTCATTTCTCGCACACAAACCAACCAGTAGTCACCTGTAAAAACTACTCACCCAGGGCTTCTTTTCACAAAATTGGGAAGAGGCCTGTCCACTTTGGATAAAAAAGTGCTTTATAATTATATATAATTAATGCTTTTTCTCAAATTCTGCTGCTTTCTGATTAGGAAAAATGTCTGCCACAGTTGGGAAAAAACAGTCATGTTTACAATTGTGAAGAGGCCTTTTACAGGCCTCTGTTAAATAAGGTAACTAAAAATGTGTCCATGGGACACGGAAGCCCCCACTGAAAACAATCTGAAAAAAAAAGTAAAATTTGACAAAGAGCCGTAACTCCGGTAATACAAGGTTGATTTTGACGACGAATAGACATGCACATCTTGACATCTTAGGTAAGCGTCGTGACAAGCCAGGGCTCAATCTAGGCCAGGAATTTAGGGAGAAGTCACTTCTCCCTCAAGTGATTTTAGGGAGAAGTGGAGAGAATTTAGGGAGACTTCACGCGACGTGTATACATAGACAACGGTTGAATAGTCATCACCATGTATATTGCAATGCAGTGAATACAGTGTAATGCACACTAATTCTTTTTACTCTATAATATGAGCTTGAAATATTGATGCAAATTTCTATGATAATGGATTTATTACTATACTGTACCTTTTTAAACTTCTTTTTTTTTCCTTTTTTTTTTTAAATTTCGGCGACTTGAACTTCGCTTTGATGTGTTGCCAAGGCGAAGTCAAGAGATAGCGGGCGCGTTCTTCGCCCGAATCGCCCCCTAGATTGAGCCCTGCAAGCTACGAAACAATCGGTTGAAAACTGTGGGAGCAGACGACGCTAAAGATATTTTAATGTAAAATTTGATGAAAAAGGGCCAAAACTCTGTTAAGACGGGTCAAGTTTTTACGCCGAATCGATATGCATATCATAGGTAAACATCCTGTATAGTTTCGAAGCAATCGGTTGAAAACTTTGGGAGATAGACACACAAGCTTTTCGGGACGGACACTCGATGGACGGATGGTGGAGGCATAAAAAAGTATTGTCGTCAAAGTATAAAGGTCGCGGTTCCAGAATCAATACTTGGTGAGTACATTCTGAGAAGTAGAAATCACATTTAATGTTCCGTTATGATTAAATGTAAACGAAGATGGCTGCTGGTGGCCTTGTATATATCTATCTATCCTGTACAAACCTCTGTCTGAGACACATGTTGGATCAATGAATCCCCGATGAACAGAACTTCAGGTTCCTTCTCTTTTGTCTCAAAAAGAAATCGGTTGTGCTGGAATACAAGAAAACCTTTTATTTTATAAAAAAACAAACACTATAGGACTTAAATATTTAACACTATTAGTTTCAGGAGAGAAACAAATTGGATGAGTATTGTACACATTTTCAAGCACATATAAAGTAGCAGAATGCATAATGTCAGGCAAAAAAAAAAATAGGTGTGTTTCCTAGTGCATGCTCTAAAAGAATGGGGTCGGTAGGCAGGCATTTTTTTTTTCTTTTTTTTTTTTGGAGCAAGATATTGTGAGATTCTACAAATATTTATCTCATAAACCCCATACAAGTTGATGATACAACTGAAAGTTTCTCTGTGATGTCAGTTTACCTCGATATATTGTGATAAATCATTGTTCAGAACAAATTTAAAAAAAAAAAATCATAAATTTTTACCAGCCCTTTTTATGATTTTGACATTTCATCTGGATGTGTACATAAAAAGCCACACAAGCCACACAAAAAATGGCGAGGTCAGTGTCTCACAAGGTGAACCGTCAATCGAGGTCAGTGGGTGCGGAAATGTCTGTGATGTCGCTTCCGACTTCGCTTCGGGAAACTCTAACCTGTTGTGCAAGGCGTAGTATCACTGATCAACACAAAAGTTCAGCGAGATCTTTAACGTGTACAGGGTATTGCTCTCCCAGCACACAGGACCGACTGCTTTACATCCCCTCTGAAGGATGGCATACATTCACAGTACTTTGCCCGTGTAAGATACAACGGGAGTCAGCGAGTTCATTTGAAAAACTCGGTACGTGACCCACTGGAATCAAACCCGTGACTTCTGAGACGAGAGTCAAGTATGCTAACCACTCGACCACCGCAGCTCCAAATATAGATATATAGATAATCACATAGACATCCAAATTTATAGAGCCTGGAAATTGTTTACCTTTCTTCAAACACCTAATCATTCTCTTGCGAGAATACTGCAAAGGTATCCAGCCTTAAATTAAAAATAAACCTTTAACGAGTTCAATAACTATACATTTACGATATATATGTTGGCTTTCCTGGCAATTCATAACTTTCACATCCTGTCATTAGTTACATACTTCAGAGATGTTGGGATATTCAGTAGGTGAAAATAAAGGGGTTTACTCGGACTTTATCCTCAGTCTCTATATGAAAGATCAAAATATTAGGTCATAATTTAAATAAATGTATCCATACAACACCAAAAGAAGACACATACCTGTACTTAAAAAAATAATGCTTTTAATATAATTAGCACTTACAAATTAGTTTTATAAAGGGCTAAAGTCAGTTTAGCATCGACAATAAACACCGAGTTTACCCCCTACCAGAATGTGGAGGTATTTTATTTTATTGATCACTGATTCGTCAAGATTATTTTGATGATGTCATGTGAAAGTTAGGAATCTATATAAATTATGCTAATCCCACTGGAAGTTCTAAAATTACCTCTTATGAACCTTATTTAAAAATGTTTCTAATTGCATATGTCAGTTGGCAACAACTCCTTGTATTATAACCAGGTGTTGATTGTATGTAACTACCGGTACATATACATAAAACAAAAACGTAATTATGGAGCAGAAAGCTTTAAAATAGATGGGTCTTAACGTGCGTCCGAAATCACGTACTACCCGAAATAATACGAGTTGGATAATTCTGCACGCATCGGTGGTAAATAAAGACGATCTTACCTGGCTCATCCATCTGCCATCACCCTGTATATCTTCAAGTGGTTGTGCAACTGCTGCAGGATTCATTATTTTGCATATAACAGTCGATAATGCTTAAATTTGATTATAAATTGAAAATAGTATCGATCAATCAGTTATCGGCATAATAAGCGGAAGTGACAGGTGGCGGGAGTGTGCACGGTCAGGGCAGGTCTAAACTTTGAACATTTTAAGTATTATTTTTCTTTTCTTTTTAAAATTGGTGAGAAATTCGATGCTGCTAACTATCGGCCTATTTCTTTAACATGCATTTTGAGCAAAGTTCTAGAGCATATCATTGCCTCGAACGCTGTGACACACCTGGACAAACACAACAGCAGCATGCGTTCCGCTCTAAACGGTCATGCGAGACACAGCTGATTTTGCTGGTGGAGGATCTGCTTCGAAACGCAGTAGATGGTCACCAAACAGATCTCATCTTGCTTGACTTTAGCAAGGCATTTGATAAGGTAAACCACGAAAAACTTTTGCTCAAACTCCACCAATATGGAATCAGAAGCGATACCTTGCAATGGATCAAAGCTGTTTTATCAAACAGATTGCAGAAGGTAATAATTGAAAATGAAGAATCAGACCCAGTACCAGTTACTTCAGGTGTACCCCAAGGCTCAGTAATAGGTCAGATCCTATTCTTGATCTACATAAATTATATACCTGACAGCATCAAGTCCAAGGTAAGACTACTGTTAACATACATTACACTTTCATCTTTATTTTCATCTTCATCTTATTTTACTCTTTCTTTTATCATCTTTTAAATTACTCCCAACCGCACAGACGCGCACCTGCACATAATCTTCGAAAGAGGGTGATGCATTATCCATAATGTGCAGTGGGTGGGTGGGAGGGAGGGAGGGAGGTAGAGACAGACAGACAGACAGACAGACAGACAGACAGACAGACAGACAGACAGACAGACAGACAGACAGACAGACAGACAGACAGACAGACAGACAGACAGACCGGACCGGACCGGACCGGACAGGCAGGCAGGCAGGCAGGCAGGCAGGCAGGCAGGCAGGGCAGGCAGGCAGGCAGGCAGGCAGGCAGGCAGGCAGGCAGGCAGGCAGGCAGGCAGGCAGGCAGGCAGGCAGACAGACAGACAGACAGACAGACAGACAGACAGACAGACAGAATAGATAGATTAGATTAGAAAGATAGATAGATAGATAGATAGATAGATAGATAGATAGATAGATAGATAGATAGATAGATAGATAGATAGATAGATAGATTAGATAGATAGATAGATAGATAGATAGATAGATAGATAGATAGATAGATAGATAGATAGATAGATAGATAGATAGATAGATAGATAGATAGATAGATAGATAGATAGATAGATAGATAGATAGATAGATAGATAGATAGATAGATAGATAGATAGATTAGATAGATTAGATAGATAGATGATAGTAGATTGATATATGTAAACTTTTGTAAACTGTACCACCCTGAATCTAATTTGATATTCTGAATATTACAGGGTACCAGTTTAATTTTGACGTTACACACATTTAAGTGTAAGAAGAGAAGATTTATTTTTATTCAGATAAACTAATATGCAAAAGGTGTTATCCATAAATAGACAAGCATTTAAAAGAAATTGCATCTTCACTTAGTAGTCAGGGGCGTAGCTGACCTGAAATGCATATATAGGCCCGACAAACCATGGTGTACGGAGGCTTTTTTTTTTTAACTTAGCTATGCTGCAATGGTGCGTTTTGGCGTATATTTGACAGAGAACTTGTGTGGTATTTGAAGAAATATGTTTTTGAAAATTTGAGAATTAATATTTGACAAAATTGAATTACCTACACTGTCAAATAAAATAAACAAATGTAGACCCTTAACCCAGCCCCCTCTGGCTTCAGTCTTTATAGCATTTCTGGACTTTTTATTTTTTCATTTTTCAAATTGATGTATAGGCCTGGACCTATTTGGCCTAATAGTAGCTACGCCGATGGTAGTATAATACCAAAAATGTCTTATCAGAAATGTCAAGATTACAAATCAGTTAACCTTCTTCAACATCAACTCACTGTGATTATTTATACCAAAAGCTGCATCGGCAACTTTCTTCAACATCAACTCACTGTGATTATTTATACCAAAAGCTGCATCGGCAACTTTCTTCAACATCAACTCACTGTGATTATTTATACCAAAAGCTGCATCGGCAACTTTCTTCAACATCAACTCACTGTGATTATTTATACCAAAAGCTGCATCGGCAACTTTCTTCAACATCAACTCACTGTGATTATTTATACCAAAAGCTGCATCGGCAACTTTCTTCAGCATCAACCCACTGTGATTATTTATACCAAAAGCTGCATCGGCAACTTTCTTCAACATCAACTCACTGTGATTATTTATACCAAAAGCTGCATCGGCATTTGGACACAGATCAGGTATACATCAAATTTTCACCCCAGATCAATATCAATATGTCCCTTTGAAATCACTATTTGTGACTTTTAAGTAGCATACTAGGTAGCGTAAATAATTCGTGAGAGGTGTTGCATTTTATATTACCTCTCATGAACAGATCAATAAAACCGAGTCCGATACTTTTCTCGTCCTTGGTGGATCGGAGTTCAGTGATTGCTATTTTTATAACAAAAAATAAATATAAAAAGAAAAGACAATGTTCACCATCTTCAATTTGACTGCAGAGAGTGCATAATCTGTTTTCATGTGGCAGTTTTGGTAAAAAAATAAATGCCCGCGCTCATTTAGTAAAGCACGAGCACTGATTCTAATGGGTCGTGAAGTTCTTTTGTATTTATTTAATTTGGAAAGTCCAAATGACATCCGGTTTTGAACTTCTTAAAATTAGTCTGAATTATGAACACATTACATGGTACACTCTTATTTCGGACATTAACATATGCGATTTTTAAGTGGTGGAGGCAGACCACTACCTTATAACTGGGATGAACCAGTACTGAAGTGTACACCTCCCGCCATCCCTAAAAATCGACACTTTCTCACAGTCGAGCTCTCAGTTTTATGCAAAAAACAAAATCCTAATACGACAACTACTTTAAGAGATACGACGAAGACAAAAATATACTCAGTTTCGATATTTGAAGTGACCTTGCCATTAGTTAAACGCATCATGTCGCCATATTGTGATAAGCATGTATGCAAAAGGAAATCCAAATATACACATTGGTTTAAAGGAAATGTAGCGACACAGCCACACAATGTCTGTTATTGAGAGTTTTAAAAAACTTGGAAAAGGGTGAAAGAATGATCAACATTGGATGATAAACAAAAAAGATATGACCATTTGAAGGTTGTTCAAAAACAGATATGGGAGCCGTAATTTTTTTGAACTATGACGTCATAGTTCCAAATTACCATATATCACAGACCTAATTAATATTAATATGTCTGTGCATATATGGAATATTGATAAATAGAAAATCACTGCAAATGAATGCAAATTCCTGTACTAGTCATATAACGCATTATTGCCATTAAATATACATATTTTCCATATAGTTGCTGTCATTTTTCCCCCAGATAAAATCAGTTAATTTTCATATTTATAAATATATGGTCATTTAGAAATGTCGTAGCTCTCAAAATGGCGTCTTCCATATCCGTTGCTCAACATAAACTTCAAATGATCATATCTGCTTTGTTTATCATCCAATTTTGATCATGTCTTCACCCTTCTTCAATATTTTCAGAATTCTCTATAATAAAGATGGTTCCCCCGCCCCCTTCCCCCTCCCCACTGTGATATTCTCAGTTACACAGCCGGAGAGTGTCCGTCGATGTCATGGTCCACATATAAACAGATGAACTAACCGATCATCGCCAAAGCCACACATTACAAATACAAATATTTTATTGTCTATAACATGTACAATTATAAACAGGATTGGTTTGTTCAACAAATAAATGATGGCGCAATGCCTATTAAGTTTCATATAATGCAAAAGTTGGAGAAGAACACAAAAACAAACAAATAATTATTAAACAGGTGAAAATAGAGAGAGTAAGATTATACACTCTTGTAAATATGTTACCTGTTTTAGAGTACAGTACAATCTAGTGTCTAGAGAGGTTTAAACTCTCTCGAGGTAGAGGCTCTCGGAAGGCATTTATTTCTGATATTCATAAGTTCATAGCAAAATTGAGCGGATGTTGTTGCTATCTTTTCTGGTGGGTTGATTATTATGAAGAGTTTAGTGGTATCGTCGAGAGTATTCCATTCTGATATGGATTCAGATATTTTTTGGTAAAAAATATCTCGTCTAGAGCTAAGAGATGGACATGCAGTTAAAAAATGAAGTTCGTCTTCTACAGCATTAGAGCATAGTTTACAGATTTTTTCCTGTCGTGGTATTTTATTGTATCTCCCAGTTTCAATTTTTAGCCTATGGGCCGTTATTCTTAGTTATGTTAAAGCTTGGCGGAAATTTTCGTTTTTAACCGTTACTAAGTAGGGTGCGATTTCGTAGTTTCTGTCAATGTGTTTATATTAGATGAGCTTTTCAGAGATTGAGAGTTTTGTTTTATATATATCTAAATAGTGGTTTTGTAGACGCGATTTTATTTAATTGCATTCCGATTTTGCTAATTTGTTTTCTCGTGTTCTAATTTGGTGTTCTAGAGTAATGTTATTTTTGTCCATTATTATTTTTGCATACGTGTGCCAAGAGACATTGGTTTTGTTGTCCATGATAACTTTGCTACACTTAACGGCATCTCTTAGAATTGTTCTGTTGTTTGGCAAATTTTCGAGGTAATCCCAGTATTTAATTACATGGGTATCAATGTCTACTGTTAGTGGGAATCGTCCAAGTTCTGCCCTACATGCGATATTAGTACTGTTCCTTTTAACGCGTAAAGTGGTTTTACAGAACTTGCTATATAATTTTTCATACATGTCGTTTTCTGACAATGCATATGCTTTTTTATCATCATTTTTGATAATTCGATTTAATATATCAGCTCCCCATATTTCGCAGTTGTACAAGACAATAGGTTTGATGAGTGTGTCGAACAGTTTGTTGTAAAGTTGTTGGGGAGGCGAACTCAATGAGAATGTTCTTTGCAATTTATACAGTGCCTTTGTAGCTTTTTGACATAATTCTTTTTTAGCAGCTGTGAAGTTTCCAGTAGAGTTGAGTATACATCCTAGGTATTTATAGTATGTGCATGCCTCAAGCTTTTGATTACCTAAGTAGAAAGAAAGTTCAGTGGCTGGACGTCTTCCTTTTTGGATTATCATTATATTAGATTTATCAATATTAACTGTTAACTGCCATTTTTGGCAGTATTCAGAAACAATGTCTAGAGATTTCTGAAGACCAGATGGCGTTTCTGACATTAAAAGTAAATCATCAGGCCATAAAAGATGTGAAATAGATTCAGAACAGAGTTTTATAGGATCGCACAGTTCTTGTGGGAATGTAATATCATTAAGGAATATATTAAATAATGTTGGGCTTAGGACTATCACAACCTGACTTCTATGGTGATGTGACTTATAAACTTCGTAAGATTCTTGGTCATGATCACTTTCATACTATTTTTGTTAAACTTGTTAAAAAGTTTATCAAAAGAGGTTATGACCCTATCATTTTGCAACGTACTGCATGCTTGGTGGTGGACCCTTTTACAGTTCGCCACTATGCTTTCCTCTTTAATTGTACGATGACCGGACAGGCTGTGGACCCTATGATGACGCCTACCTAAAACCCACTGGGGCGGTGGCGTTTGATGTTTGTCCATGATCTTTCTTGTCGTGCCCTTAATGGTTTATTCTCTTACTGCTCTGGCTTCTGCCAAGTCATTGAGTACCTTCATTGTGGCTTTCTAGGCTATTGTTTTTTTGTATTATATTTACACGAGCATATTTGTGTTTTACTTATATTGCCTATTGATGCTGCCTTGTTGGTTAGAGATTAGATCATGGCGGGGATTTCTTTATTTACACTGTCCTGTTTTAATGGGATGACAATAGGGTAAGTGTGAGATTTGGTGCACCCTAGAACCGGTTTAAACCCCCCAGTGGCCTACTTTGCCACTGACCGTTCCAAGGCGGTAGCCCTATTGTCAACCCTTTTGTGTTTGTGATTTTGTTTGCATTTATTATTGTTTTTGCCTTCTTGTTTGTCTGTTTGCGTGTTTGTTTCTGTGTTTTGTGGTTGACTGTCCTCCTTGAATGCTACTTTCCCTGTCCGATCTTTTTATATTTCTTTAGATTATCACCCTGTTTAACACCTATTTCAGATTTAAAAGTAGATGTTATGCCATTATTTACTTTTAAAGCAGTCTGTGTTTTCGCATACATTTGTTTGATTGAGATGTAGAATTTTCCCCTCGAATACCTTGTCTAAGAAGTTTTAAAAGCAGACCGTCTCTCCAAACACGATCAAAGGCTTTGCTAAAGTCTATATAACATAGATGTAGTTTTCTGTTCATTTGTCATAGATATTTGTTGATAGCGGTTTTGAGAATAAATAAATTATCAGTTGTTCTGCGACTTTTTCTGAACCCAGACTGGTTGTCTGATTATTTCGCAACTTTCAAGATAATTAGTAAGTCTTGTGTTTAGAATGGAAGAATAAAGCTTTCCGGGGCAGCTTGATATTGATATCCCTCGGTAATTATTAGGATTTAGTTTTGATCCTTTTTTGTGAAGGGCCGTTATGTATGCCGTTGACCAGCAACTCGGGCAGTGCTCACGCTACCATACGCCATGGTCGCCATTTGCGATTATTTTATAATACTGTCGATTAATGGACCGAACAGCCAATCAGATATGCCGTTATTTGTTATCTTTTGGGCAATTGACCAATCAGACAATCCGTTACGCATCCAACAGTAGGTACTGTTTCCTGTTTGTTTTTCTGTACACAAACTACGAAGAGATAACATTAATTTGTGCACGCACTATTATGAACATAGTCGCTACTTTCATCTGCATTAATAGCTATCCCATCATGATCCCGATAGGTAGCAAACTCCCATGTGTATTGTGAACTGTGAAAACACTTGCAATAAAGTAATTAAAACATTGAAACAATAAGAAGTTTGAATATTGTGCCTGGCTTCGTGTCGGCAGTTTCAATTTGTAACAACTTTGAGATCGACAATTAATGACATAAAACTACATTATCCTACTATTAGGGTTGTGTTTTCTTTCCCCTTTGATAAGAAATACCATTTTTGGCATTCAAAACACATTAATGCATGAAAAAAGTTCGTAATTGATGGTATTTCGATTAAATGTTTGAAATTTTCGGGCCGTAAAATTGCGGTGTCATAGTACTTCGGATGGTACATAATTTCGTGTTTTTTGTTGTTGTTTTTTTACATAATCGAATGAGAAAAACTGTCCTTTACAAATACATGTTGGTGGAAAGAAAAACGATTTATAGATGACAGATACATAAAGTATATTTCTATTCATTATTTAATCCATCATTCTTTGTTTTATCAATGTGTAAGGAGATCCTGGAATCCTACTTTTAAATGAATTCTAGTCCAGGCTCCTACTTCTTTCACTTGGAGAAAATGGTGACAAAAAGAAAAATATAGCCAGAGATGGCCCTGATAGTCTAATAAAACCTGATTGAAAATTTGGCTCTTACGACTGACCAAATTTTCTTACGCATTAAAGTTGGCTATTATTTTCTTAACTAAAAAATGTGTGGCAATTAATTTAAAATGGCCAGTGTGAGCACTGCTCGGGTATATACCAGAAGTAAGGATCACGTTAAATAGTTTACTTAACGGTATAACTAATATATCAACTCCAAATTTGAACATTTCATTTGTGATGAGATCCAAGACACTAGCCTTATTAGGCTTCAGAAGTGTTAAAGCTGAACTTATTTCTGTTACCTCAATAGGATAATCTAGAGGTGTTTTCATATCCTTGTTGTTTTCTAAACGTTCTAGTTCGCTTTGAAGATCCTGTGATTGGGAATTCAAACTGTATTCAGGTGGTAGTTTTCCAAGATCTTCGAAATGTTCCATCAATTTATCAGTGATTAATGTTGGAATTTTGTTTTGTTTTTTGTCTGACTCTATAAGATCTGATATAAGCTTCCAGTATGTTTTAGGATTTTCATCATGAAGTGTTTCTAATTTCTGGAAAATTTTGTTTTTCTTGTCACGGTTTTTTTGCTTGGAGAGTTTCTTGATCTTTTTATTTGTGACTTGGATTTTACCTCGTATATACGGGTTGTCCGGATATTTAGTTATAAGATATGCTAGATTATTAAATTGTTTACGTGCTTTAGTATATTCAGTTTAGTTGATGTCATTGCGTTTTCTTTTGCTTTTCCTCGGTAATTTATTAGAAGTTGGTCTAGCGTGACATGCGCGTTGTGCAGCGCTTATTACGATTGTGTTGAATAATCCTACTTGAATCAGTATCTATGTGTAGAAATTCATTTATTTTGTCATATGTTTCTTTTGATGAAAAAACGTTTTGATAAGCAATTTTATGTTCCTGTGTAAGTTTAATCCGTTTAGGGAGCTCGGTTGTTGGGATGTTACTACTTTGGTCCGATTGAACGTTACATTTTATCACCACACCAATTGGACAGTGCTTGGAATGATGTGTTAGTTTTTTAACATTTAGACAGACTATGTTATGGGAAAAAGAGTCATGATATAATATATAGTCGACCATTATGGTTCTAACATGTAAGACGACCGACAAAATCTCCAGGAGTCCTTCCATTCAATATTCTAATTCGGGTTGCAATACAAACATCAGATAGAATCTTACCGTGCGAGTTAACGACTTTGTCAGTATTAGATCTGTATTTCATAGGACTGTCTAGTTCATAATCGTGCGGTAATGGGACATGTTGATCTGTGTCATTGCGGTAATGGGACATGTTGATCTGTGTCATTGCGGTAATGGGACATGTTGATCTGTGTCATTGCGGTAATGGGACATGTTGATCTGTGTCATTGCGGTAATGGGACATGTTGGTCTGTGTCATTGCGGTAATGGGACATGTTGATCTGTGTCATTTTCGATAAAGTCAGCTAGTTTTGAAGTGCGCCCGTTTGTATCGGCCATAATTAGTATATCTCCTTTATTACTAAATTTCGCAATTTCTTGTTCAAATAAATCAAATTGGTCAGATTAATAGGACGAATCTGTCGGGGGTGTATATCCACAGCATATGTAGAGATCTTTTTCCCACTCAAAGGCTTGATTTGATAGTTTTATCCAAAGCGTATAAGAGTTATTAGTTTTCACCTCCGTTATAAACGGATGTAAGAATCGAGATGACAAAGACAGCGTATTATAAAGTCAATTATTTACACCTTTCCAAACAACACAATCGGCACAACTTGGATTTTATCCCAACTTTCTGCTGTCGTCTGAAAAAGTAAGATGATTTTTATTCTAACTTATCTTTTAACAGGTTGCTATCTCTATATTTTGGTTGAACAGAGCACACAGGTAACCCACATTAAGACCAATGAGGTTTAAAAGTGTCAGAGAGATAAATATGTATGTAAACTAAACACATGGTTCGAGATCTGATTGGTAACCATAGACAACGCATGTAAACTCTCACCAAGTTCTCTTTTATTTAAAGTGGTTGCTCAAATATTTTGCTCCGTCTGTTTCAGAAAATTTTCAGTAACCATAACATACAACACAGATCATGGCTGTACCTTTTTCAAACACAAAACTGCGAGTGCCAAAGGGATTCCAAAACATCCTCGAGGGCTTAGCCAGAGAAGTTCTTCGAAACCAGCCAGAGAACGCTTTTGAGTTCGGAGCCAAGTATTTTGAACAGTTATTAAGAGTTAGAGAAGGTATGTTTAATAAAGTGTTTAATTGCTTTTATTGTTACACATTTAGCACTGAGAATTATAGCTCTTATGTTTTTATTGTGTTGCCTGCGTCGCATCGTTCGTCAATTGCCACATTTTAACCTGAAACCTAACAATAAAACAACTGTAAAACAACTCTGATATTTATTTTGACAGGGTTGTGCCCATTTTCATTCAACTTTAACCTGCAACTTCAGGGCCTTTTTACCCTTCTTTGCAGCGGCCTGTATAAGGCCCCTTCTCCAACCCAATTTCTTTTAAAATCATGCAGTTTTCCCCATTTTTTAAACTTCTTGAATTTTCATACCCCATTCATGGATTTTTTTCCCCAATTTAGGCCAAAATGCCCCATCCCCAAAACTGGTACAAAGGCCTTGGACTTAACCAAACTCATTTATACTGTACATGCTGAAATAAGCGTACAGCAGATGACACTCTTCTAGTATTCTGTACCTACCATAAGCTGCCAGCTGTCTAATCAGTTTTTGATGCCAACATTTTCGGTGAAATTTATTTTTAAAGGGACATATGGCAATCTGGAGTTTTATATCAGACATTACAATCAGTACAGCGATTTATTAATCCTGTATCATTTGACTTAAAAACTGCTTGCATATAATTAAATAAAAAATTGGGAATTCTATTTCCTTCATTATTCTACACATTTTTTAAATACATTCGTGGTGCAATATTATCTAAAGTCAATAATATGTAAAAACAATTTGCTTTGAACTATTCTAACAATTAATATTAATGATTGAACAAATGCAAGTTACGAGAAAAACTAACGGGACGCCGTGAGTTTTTAAAAAATCAAGATTGCCGTGTGTCCCTTTAACACATTTTTTTCATGATAATTTTCATCATTCCGGTGGTTTCATTGGGCACTGTTTCTGAATGGTAAAAATAAAAACATACTATGAGAGGTATATAAAATTTCTTTAAACAGATAAAAAAAGGCACCAACATATTTTGCTGAGCCCAATTGCCGGGAGAGGGTGGGGAATGAATGGGAAGCATTGTGATGTTTCTCCACATGTGCACAGATGTATGTGCACACATTTAATTTGAATAGTAAAAACAATAAAATTAAGTCATTTTTAAACTGTAATTGCTGTTTTGAAAATTGGACATATTCCATCATATGTTATTAACAAGGTCATGAAAAGTGTTTTATTTTCAGTCACATGACTAACTGGGTTTCCCGAAATCAATTTAAAGCTCAATGTCGTATATTGCAGCATATAAAAGGCTAAACGTTTGTTTGGTGGTAGAAAATGAATAAACTATTTCTATTATTTTATTAAATGTTCAAAATGTGCCACTAAGTGCTGGTATAACACCAACAGAGCTGAAAAATTAAATGCACTTGCAAAAAATAACATCAACATTAAAGAACCAGCATTTTGAAGAGCTAAAGAGTAAAAAAAATATTTCATTATAAAATGACTACCGATATGTCGACATGGTGATATCAATGTATTTAGTGAATTTTCAGCATGGGCATGACATTGTGACGTACATATTTATTCAATGGAAATATGGTGCTTATTAGGCCGACAGACAGACATTATGTCTTTAGAATTCTAAAATTTGCAAATTTGCGCAAATTCTACTGATTTTTCGAATCACTGGATTCATAGTTCTGTGACTTCTATAAAACCATAAGAGCTATGATTCTCACAGCTAATATCTCAGTATGATTGTCGGTGATCTCCTATACACACTCTTCCTCTACGTGCCTACAATAAACTGTTGAAGATGAAATATAAAAGACAATAGTGCTAAACCACTGAATCCAGTTTTTACCGCTATATAGTTTAGCCCATACAATTATGTCCGCTTCTGCAAACGTTTTACTGGATAGCCTACAGGACTTTGCATGTTGTGAGACACAATACCGGACCACTTTCCAGTTAAGCCCAGCTTCCTTAATTCTCATTATACCCCTGCTTTCACAAGGTGAAGTGGGGGCTATATAGGAATCACGTTGTCCATAATGCCCTGTCAAGTTACACATTGTTGCTTCGCATAACACATTGTTATTACTTCCATTCCTCAAACAGTTTTGAATGCCATGCCCGGTTATTCCCAAACTTCATATACGAGTAACAGCTGATCAAAAAGCGGTGGTATACTTCATATACAAATAACAGCTAATCAAAAAGCGGTGGTATTCATCACCTTCAGTGATAATAGTTCTAGTTAAAAAACTCTCTCTTTTTTTGCACTGCAAATCTCTTCAGTGAGTTTATATGGTTTTCCATTTAAGTTTGAAAACAAAAGAAATAACTAAAAATGTAAATAAGCATTACAATTATGAAAAGCTTGTCTTCATAAATTGTGTTTACTTCCTTTTATAGCGTTTGGGATGCACAAGTATTGTCATATATTAGAAGCAATAGCACTGTGACAATGAGCCTCATTCTTACCCCACTGCCTGCGCAGTTATACTGTGAAATATTTGTTTTAATCATGATTAAGAGAGACAACTCATACAACCTGTATCTTTTTAAGTTACACAGTTACCCTTTCATTGTTATAGTGAATATATAACATTGATCTTAGTCTTACCAGGCGCATTGTAAAAGCAGTTTTTTTACAATAAAATTGTTGAATTACATACTTCTTATTTATCAAACTTTACTGCATCATGACTTTGCTGAATATATTGCTCGTTATTTTTTTTTTATGAAAGGTAATATCCACAAATTTAAAGTAAAAAAGTTGTAAGGAGACATTGATTTGTCTGAAAAGTTTGTTTTTGTTTACAGTTTTAGATTATGTTAAATTCACATTAATAAATGACGGAAAGTAGCCCCTGACCAGTATGAATTCTGTGTATCTGGTTTATATGACCACGCATTATAATATAATACTGCGAGTGGTAACATAAAACTGGAAATATGAATGCTGAATGTATTTGCTAAGAAGCAATCAGGAATGTATTATTTATAACTCCGTTATATTTTTATTCAGGAATGAAGTTCTAATTGATCTAATGAATGCAGATATTTAATTTGCACCAATGCAACTTGATGAATTTTAAAAACAAATGAAGTTAAACATCTGGAAGGCAAATCAAGCTTCGATGCAACACAATTTAAAGTTGGACAGATAAATGCCAATGTGTTTAATCGTCAGCTAAAATTCTCTTGAGAAATATAAAGAGATTAGTTAGATGAATAAGGAATTGGTATTAGTGACCTGCAGAGGTGTTACTGAGATAGTTCTTCCTTATAAATGGAATTGTGTTATATTCTAGACATCATTTCACCCCTGACATTCTTACCGAAGTGAGATTCATCAACTTTTCACTTGATAATATAATATACTAAAGGAGAAAAGAAACGCAGCTCGGGAATTTCCGTTTTTTAATTTATATACTGCACGCTGAATTCAACGTAATGTTCCAGAGAAATGCATTACGTGGTCCCACCTTAATACCATTTAAACGATGGGAAAGCTTATATTAGCAGGCTTTTATAATGGATATTTCGATAATAAAACACGTTAAAAACATTTTTACTGAAAAAATGCGATAACCCATTTAAAATTACCTATTAAATGTTTTAATTTTACTATATACAAACGTTTTAAGCCGAAATTAAGGTTTTATTTCATACCCCAGCCAACCCCGAGAAGGGGTTGGATGGTGTATGAAAGTTATTACCCGGACCACGTAATGTCCATGATGTTTTGTAAATTAAAGGCTACAGCTAGTTAGAGAAAGGACAATACTGTGCTGTTGTAGACTTTTTAGTCACAGTAAACTTTGTAACTCGAAATTCATAACTGTTGAAGTTCCTCTTTGAAAACTTGAGCTTACTTGAGTATAGACAGGCTTTCTTAACCTATTTTTCTTCTTTTTTTAAAAAAATATTGTATGTTAAATTCAGTGCTAAATTCATTATCTGACTGATATTATACCCAAAGGATACTTTTTAATGGAAGTTTTCCTCTTAAAAAACATTCCCCTAAATTTTCCCCAATTTTAACAATCTCACACTTCTTTTGCGTTGTTTTCAATATCAAAGGGGAATTTCTAAGAAACACAAATTAGTGTTGTTGTTTTTTTATTATTTAAGTGGTACCAAGAATTTTCCATTCCAAATTGCAAAATATATGCTGTTTTCCTGTATATATATATATTTTTTAATGGGAATTTTTCACAGGAAAAGGGAAAAAATATATGCATTTAGGGGAGGGGAATGGGGCCGAAAAATTAGGCCCCAAAAATGGCCAAACGAGTGCCCTGGCAGGCCTGGGCCTTTTCCCAATTTTCTCGAGAAAAGCCCTGATAGAGATTGCAAAATTGTACATCCTAAGTTTGCTCACCTGTTTGAACCAAAAGCGTATTCTATCAATTTTAATGAAACTTCGAAGGGATAACATTTTGTGTGTTATTTGTTGTTTTAGTCTTTTTTTCCGAAAGGAAAAGTCTAATGTAGCCATGTACCATTCGATTAACAGCAGCCTATTATACATACAATATACAGTGGAAATTTCAAATAATCTTGAACATTTTTACATGGAACTTCCAGTTTAGTATGTTTACACATTTATCTAAGCAGTGCTCATAATCCTTGAATTATAAATATGTGAATTAGTCAATACATACATGACCTTGAGTATGACATAAGCTGAGTATGGATCAATAAAAACTGTTATCAAGTTTATATTCATTACTGAAATATAGCACTGTCTAGATAAAAGTGTAAACATATTAAATTGCAAGTTACATTTAAGAATATTTGAGTTCTAATTTTTTTTCTTTTGTTCAAGCACTTTCAATGGGATTCCACAAAGGGGGACATAACCCTTAAAGAACCATAGGAATATATTTGTTAGTAAGAGTAAGAGTAGGGCATGTTTCTGGATTCTAATTACCCTTTCCCATGCTAGCTCTCTCTGTAATGGATCTAAATAACCTGGAAGCTCAACTTGTCAAGTGAGAAAGTGTCGATTCTTACGGTGGACGAGAGGTATACAGTACTGGTTTATACCCATTACAAATGGGGTAGTCTGACTCTACCACAAAAAATCGACAAATTCAAACAAATCTAAATAACCTATAACAGGTCGATGAGGCGTTAAACAAAATTCATTCATTCATTGTTTGTACCTACATCTTATGGTGGGGAAACCCCATGAGTTGCATATTCTGGAGTAAATCATAGGTGCCAGCTAGGTTGCAGTCAAGAAAAGCTCTGTAAAATAGTTTGACAAAAGACACAAGCTATCTGAAAAACTACTTGAGAAATAAGTATATTGCAGGGAATCAGACTAAAATAGAATTGAATAATGGTACCTACACAAATCAGCGTTACGTTGTAGAATCGGGTACCAATAAATTATTACGCACGGCTATTATAATTATATAACATACCTAATGTATGTAATATAGTTTGTTTACAACATTTTCAACTTTTTACAGGAGGCTTTTCAAAACTTCTCAAGTAGTTTTTGGATAGCTTGTGTGTTTGGTCCAACTATTTTAAAAGAGCTTTTCTTGATAACAACCTGGCACCTATGGAGTAAATCTGTTTAACCATTCTATAAAATAGAGATTAAAACTTGTGTGTTTTGAATGATTGCCATCTTGCGCAATATTCCAGCAATGCAGTTATTGTAATTATCTGCCTCAGACAAGCATGCAAACTATTGGGGGAAATAATGTTCTGACATTTGGATGTTAGTTATATTTCCGACATTCAATTTCTAGCTGAGACTGCCTTCTATTGTCCATGGGTCAAATTCCAACAAACTTGGCCCGTTTCCTCCATTGTATACTAATAGGAATGTCTAATGCAAAGTTTCCAGTCAATTTACATAAAAATCAGTCATTTTAATTAAGACAATTAAACAGACAGTGCACATCCTATATGCCCCCTCCCTTGAATGTGGGTCCCAAAGGGGTTTTGCGTGAAAACGTGATCGGTGTATTTTTAAAAACGTGACACGTGAAACAAACAATATTTTTGCGTGATTGCGTGAAAATTATATCAGCGTGATCCGTGATTTTGGTCTTGGTAAAACGTGATATGGTGATGTGAAACGTGAATTTTTAGTCCTTTTCAGTCTTTTTAGTGTCCCTCCTCCTCCCCGAGCCTCCCCCGAGAGCTGAACTTTCGTACTTGCACGAACATCTGGTACGGGGAATCCCCGGGGACACTACAATCAGCCGAGTCGTGTATCAGATACAGTATAGGCAGTATAGACTGGTGGTATGCCGATAGTTTCACTGACATAGCTCACTACATTACAAGTAGCACTGGTCGGCCTGGAACTAGTCTAATACAGTTTGCTGACAAAAGTGGTCTCCCTTGACTGGATTCCAAATCTATTACTATATGTATGATGGTCTCGGTAGTACAAGTCGTACACCATAATACCGCTAGGTGCGTGCAGATCTAATAGCGCGCGAGAATCGTATCTGCTTGTTTATGGACTTCATACCGTTGCAGAATGGCAGAAGCTATTCCTTCGTTTGAGTTTATTGTTTGTATTTTTGTTAATGGGGTCAATTTGAAAGCCTCAGAATACATCTGACGGCTCAAGTTTGTGTGTGGGTTTTTAGCTCTACTGGCCGAAGGCCAGCAGAGCTTATGGGATGGCGAGTTGTCCGTCGTCCGTCCGTCCGTCCGTCCGTCCGTCCGTCGTCCGTCGTCCGTCGTCCGTCGTTAACTTTTGTCTTGTTACCACAATAGGGCCTTCATTTTTCATCCGATCTTTACTAAACTTTAACAGGTTGTTGATATCAATGAAAGCTCGGACAAGTTCGAAAACCAGCCAGATCGGAATAATTTCACCGGAGTTATGGCCCTTGTTTTGCTGAAAAATGCCATATTAAGCCTTGTGACCACTCTAGCACCTTCATTTATTATTTGATCTTTACCAAACTTGCACAGATTGTTAATATCAATAAAAGCTCGGACAAGTTCGAAAAACAGCCAAATCAGATCAGTAACACCTGAGTTATGGCCCTTGTTTTTTCTGAAAATTGCTATTTTCTGCCTTGTGAACGCTCTAGCACCTTTATTTATTATTTGATCATTACCAAACTTGCACAGATTGTTAATACCAATTATAGCTTGAACAAGTTCGAAAATCAGCTGAATTGGGTTAGTAACACCAGAGTTATGGGCCTTGTTTTTTCTGAAAAATGGCATTTTCTGCCTTGTGAACACTCTAGCACCTTCATTTATTATTTGATCTTTACCAAACTTGCACAGATTGTTAATATTAATGAAAGCTCGGACAAGTTCGAAAACCAGCCAGATCGGAATAATTTCACCGGAGTTATGGCCCTTGTTTTTTCTGAAAATTTCCATTTTCTGCCTTGTGAACGCTCTAGCACCTTCATTTATTATTTGATCGTTACCAAACTTGCAGAGATTGTTAATACCAATTATAGCTTGAACAAGTTCGAAAATCAGCTGAATTGGGTCAGTAACACCAGAGTTATGGCCCTTGTTTTTTCTGAAAAATGGCATTTTCTGCCTTGTGAACACTCTAGCACCTTCATTTATTATTTGATCTTTACCAAACTTGCACAGATTGTTAATACCAATTATAGCTTGAACAAGTTCGAAAATCAGCTGAATTGGGTCAGTAACACCAGAGTTATGGCCTTTGTTTTTTCTGAAAAATGGCATTTTCTGCCTTGTGAACACTCTAGCACCTTCATTTATTATTTGATCTTTACCAAACTTGCACAGATTGTTAATATTAATGAAAGCTCGGACAAGTTCAAAAACCAGCCAGATCGGAATAATTTCACCGGAGTTATGGCCCTTGTTTTTTCTGAAAATTTCCATTTTCTGCCTTGTGAACGCTCTAGCACCTTCATTTATTATTTGATCGTTACCAAACTTGCAGAGATTGTTAATACCAATGAAAGCTCGGACAAGTTCGAAAACCAGCCAGATCGGAATAATTTCACCGGAGTTATGACCCTTGTTTTGCTGAAAAATGCCATATTAAGCCTTGTGACCACTCTAGCACCTTCATTTATTATTTGATCTTTACCAAACTTGCACAGATTGTTAATATTAATGAAAGCTCGGACAAGT
This sequence comes from Cyrtodaria siliqua, assembly GCA_037043455.1. NCBI lineage: Eukaryota > Metazoa > Mollusca > Bivalvia > Adapedonta > Hiatellidae > Cyrtodaria > Cyrtodaria siliqua. Next base: position 40,105 of record JAWPHD010006336.1, read on the forward strand.
TCAAAACCAGCCAGATCGGAATATTTTCACCGGAGTTATGGCCCTTGTTTTTTCTGAAAATTTCCATTTTCTGCCTTGTGACCACTCTAGCACCTTCATTTATTATTTGATCGTTACCAAACTTGCAGAGATTGTTAATACCAATTATAGCTTGAACAAGTTCAAAAATCAGCTGAATTGGGTCATTAACACCAGAGTTATGGCCCTTGTTTTTTCTGAAAAATGGCATTTTCTGCCTTGTGAACACTCTAGCACCTTCATTTATTATTTGATCTTTACCAAACTTGCACAGATTGTTAATTTCAATGAAAGCTCGAACAAGTTTGAAAACCAGCTAAATCGGATCATTAACACTGGAGTTATGGCCCTTGTTTTTTCTGAAAAATGCTATTTCCTACCTTGTGAACACTCTAGGGCCTTCAATATTAATCGAATCTTTACTTTACTTCGCCAGTGTCTTTATATCAATGAAAGCTCGAACAAGTTCAAAAACCGGCAAGATCGAAATAATTTCAACGGAGTTATGGCCCTTGTTTTGCTGGAAAATGCCATATTAAGCCTTGTGAACACTCTAGGACCTTCATTTATTATTTGATATTTACCAAACTTGCACAGATTGTTAATATCAATGAAAGCTCGGACAAGTTCGAAAACCAGTCACAGATGAGTTATGGCTCTTGATTTAGTTAAAAATGCTATATTTTGCCTCGTTAATACGGTAGGGCCTTCATTTTTCATCTGATCATTACCAAACGTTACCAGATTATTTAGTTATGGCCTTTGATTTAGTTAAAAAGCAGTTTTTTTGCTAGAAACTTATAAGAAAACATAAATAGCAGTCACTCGCTTCATTGATATTATAAGAGCCATGTTAGCCAGTAGAGCGTCCACAGGCCCTCTTGGGCCTCTTGTTTTTTTGTTGTTGTTGTTGCAACCAACACAGTGTACTAGAGAAGCTCGAGCCTATAGCGATTCACGTCTGCTCATCCGCATTTAACGTGAAATGTAAAAGTTCTGCTATTTTCACGTGAAGACGTGATCTTTGTTTTTATTTTACGTGATCACGTGAACACATCCCCCCTATGGGACCCCCTTGAATCAGGAGCATAAAAAATATATTTAATATATAATACAGGGGCATTATGATTTCCATTAATGAAAAAAAGTTTAAAATTATTAGTGGGACTAATGTGCTCATTTCATGATTTTTTATGAATCCCCGAAGGGAGGCATTTCGGACGGAGGATGAACAGTGCGAAAATTTGACAGAAAAAGGGCTGTAACTCCTTCCGTTCGAAATGATTCTGTCCGAAACAATTATTTCGCAGCCAAAACTTTTGAAAGAACTGAATGATTTCCATGAAACTTCACACAAATGCTAACCGCAACGAGAAATTGCGTCTTGAACATCAATCAGGACCGTACCTCAAAGGTCAAGGTCACACTTGGAGCTACAGTCAAATGAGTCAACATTTTAGAGGCATATTTATCACTTATTGGTGACATTTCTTGTTTAAGGATGTTGGCTGGTCAAGTTTTGACATCTTCAAGCCTAAACATTTTATTTTTTAAATCATAGTTTTATTTGACAACAGAATTGTTTCATTTTTTCCATTCTAGTAGATATGGATATAATGTAGGGTTTAAGATGGTGACATACCAAATTTTTTTTTTCATATTTGTTCCGTCGTTTGTGATCATCTTTTGTTGTCAGAAATATAGGGGGATGGGTAGCTCTGAGTAGAATTTATCCTTTTGCTATAGAATAAATCAGATTTTTGTTTTTCATTAGTGGAATATATATATAAAAGTAGATACTGAGCTAATTTTATTTTCGATCTCCATGTCAATATTGTGTGTACAGTATTTTACATTGAAAATGTCAAAATAACTCCAAAATGGGTGTAATTTAAAGAATTTTTAATAAAAAATCATTAGAAGCCTGGTGACATATATATTTTTTTACTTGTTTTGAAAGAAATGTCATAGGACCTTGACATATACAAGTTTTAAAAAAAGTTGATCATTCGAACATAATTTTTTATCTTGAATTAATTTTTCGGTAAAAACAAAAGTGGGTGGGGTACGGTCCATATACATTTGCTTTTTAAAGTAAAAAGACGAATGAGGATTACAATTATTTTTGTATGATTTGAAAGTTATGTATATATGCAATCGAAAATTAATCGTTGTTTTTCAATAAACATAATGTTATGAAAACAATTGTGAAAATGTTCAATGACTATATTTTTCCTCTTTTTAGTGACATTTTGAAGTTAGAAATATGTGCCTTCTTCAATGACGTCTAGTGGGGGAAAAAGTGTGGTGACCTAGCCTTCTTTTGATAATTTTGAATCTAAATTATACCAAAGAAGCTTTAAATATGAATTAAAAAAAAATCTCATCACTACGTCCTTTCCCAGCCAACCTCCTTAACTGATGGATTTGGAATTAATGATATCTGAGATGTTTAAAGTTTGTCATTTTTAAAACCACATCTAAGAAGAGGTATTCCCCGCAATGACATTAGAATTTAGTCGATATCCACATTAATTTAACTTGATATGGGTCCACTAATGAATATTCCGTGTTTCATTTAAGTGCTCATAGAATGCAGTTATACAGAATTAGCATAATTAGCACAGAAACAGTGAACCTGTCACAGTAAATACTTCTCTATTATGTATATATACAATATGGTATAACTATAAAATGTTATTAAAGGTACACTTGTAGCAACTACTCCTCTGTAACTACCCGACGGATTTTCATGAAACTTCACAGGAATGTTGCTCTTGATGTCTATTTGATCCTAGCAAAATTTCAGGTTGGCCGGAAATTCAAGATAGGTTTTCAAAATACAAGTTTGTAGCGAATACTTCATGAAAACAATAAGTGATATTGATATGGGACTATTCTAAAATGATCAGTATGACATGATGTTGATCCTTGTCAAAAATTATTTTGATTTGGCGTTAAACATGGCCGCCAGTGGCCAAGATGTTTACATAGAGTTATATAATGAAAACTTGTAGCGACTACTCCTCTGAAACTACTTGACGGATTTTCATGAAACTTCACAAGAATGCTGATCTAGCTATCAAAAACCTATCAGTTGAGCTTCAAGGTCATTGACCTCTTGTTTCAGATGCATGCAAATGTGCAAAATGGACATCTCTCTGATGTTAATCTTAATAATTTAAGCTTTCGTTATATAAACGACAAGTTATTTAAAGTTTTTATCTTATCATTAATTAGAAGAGAAATGAATTATTCATGCTAGGATTATTCCTGTAAATATATATGTTGAAACTAAGAGTCACGCAACATTCTGCTATGCATATTATCTTCACTCTATGGGGGAATTGTTTGATCAAGGTTACCTAATGTTTGTCCAGTTAAAATTATTACAATTATTTGAAACCATTGAACTAAAGGGGCTAGGAGGCGATCAAGAAGAGAGATTAGAGTCAATCCATATAAAAATAAAAAGCATCATAATGTGATTCAGTTTCATATGCGTTAAACTGTGCCACATTGATCTTCAGCTGATTTATGGAAAATTCAACTGGTTTCTGTTGTTCAATCTAATGAGACCGTTATTATTTGATTATTCATTTCACGAACTCTCCTGTGATAAAACAAATTAGAACATTTTATTTTTTCGTATGGAATTCGATTATTTCGATTTAACCTCCTTCCAGAATCAGGGGCGTACCTGGGCATACGCACTGACGCACGTGCGTACAGGCTATTAAAGAAGCCAACAAATAAAAAATGCTAAAAATGCGAAAAATGCAATAAAAATTGAATGTATAGTGGGGGTTAGGCACATTTGTGAATCCAAAATTCGATGGTGCGTATACCTAAATTAGGCCCAGGAACGCCACTGAGATTTTAACTGAAAAGTTGATTCTCTATTCCTTTCCAACAAAATGAAGCTTTTCCAATTATTATTTTTTCCCTTCTCCTACTTCCCTGTCTCGATGATTTGTAAAACAAATAATATAGAGATTATTTAATTGCTGTGATAGATCAATTATAGGGAAATACTTCACGGTAGACGTGTGGTTCTTTTCACAAACGAGCAGATGCGTGTGAGTGAAAAAACAAAGCGCGTTTACCATGGAGTAAAGGATATCCATATGATCGAACCCAGCAGTTAAACAATCTATTTATTACATTTTAATCAGTTTATGTATAATTTTAACCAAAATGTTTTGCTTTATTGGATGTTGTCAGTGGATGACATCAACCTTAGCAATATACTTCTATTTATGTCATGACTCAGTGTCGCAGTTAGTTATTTTAGTGTTTGGAGTTGGCAATATTTAGTAAGTATGCATTTTATTTCACTACAAAAATCCCGATCTTTCACCCATAGAAATGTAATAATAATAATAATAATAAAAAAAAAAGCCCTGAGCTTTGTACTAACAGCTGTACATATCATTTAAAACAACAAGAGAGTACTTAAATCTATCACAAAACAAGAATTTAGTAGTCATCATTTGAATTAATACATTAATGATTTATACACGTATCAGCAAAAAGTCATAGTCGTCAAGTTTTCCAGACCAAACTATTTCATTAACAATTTGTATATAGTTCAGTGCATATGAAACTTTTCTCAGAAGCATGTGGAATTACTTGGCATTTATTGTACATAACGTTATATGACATCATAAAACTGCATTAAGAAAAAACAATATGGCATCGTCCTCAACATCTGTTTATTGCAGTAAATAAAACTAGTAAACCATATGTAACGTGGATAATCTACGTGATAAATAGAATATTATGTCAATGCCTTTTAATATCACGTTTATTAGGGTCAGCACTAAAACGCAGAATGGCTCGGCAGAGCGTCACCATTCTTGGTTTTGTAAGCCTCGTCTAATAAACTTGATAGTAAAAGGCACTGACAGAATATTCTCTACATAATGGTTTAGCTTTTATTTGGATTAATTGATACCCATAATTATTCCAGATTGCATCCAGTCCCTTTAAGGCATCTATAGCGTCATCTTTGTATGTATTTATTCCCACTGACTATATATATATATTTTATGGCATAAATTCAGCCTTGCATGATGGTTGTGAAGCAACTTGTTAGTTGATGGATTACACACAAGTGCAAGAATGACATCTCAATAAAATATTTGAGTGTTCTAATGGCTTCTTCACTGGTGTAGTGAGTATTTGTGTTTTGTGATTTTTATTTTGCCATGGCATCTTGACAGCTTGATTGATAAATCGAGGGTTAACTGCAAAACTATTGTAGCTTGTTGTTTACTTCTACATTTACATAATTTTATATAGTTTATATTACTACCATATCATCCCTTATTAATTTTGTAAATAGTTTTATCTTTGTATATTTATTAATTTTTAATTACTACTTACAATATGACCTATTTATGTGTCAACGTGCCATAAAACACCATTCATTCTACATTTACAGGCTTCATAACTGCTGCTCCCAACTAAATTCCATTTTGTTTATTTCGCTCTTCAGGACATAGCATTTTATTAGATACTTGGCCCATACTCCACTGGACATGGAATGATGACATTAAATACAGCATGTCCACCGCCCTATGCATGCCATCTTTGGGATGGTTAAAATTCTGTATTATTGATTTTTATTAATATTGAGTTCTGCTCAACATGGGGCTAGAGGGCGTGAATGGTAGCAAGCATATTTCACTACCGTTCATGAACAGTTTCAATCAAACCGAGACTGCAATATTTCATATTTATCGTGTTCGGCCGTTTCTAAAGGTCCACTCATACTCTTTTCTATATACGGTTACAATAGTTACATTTTCACTCCTCGAAACATAAGCCAATAAAGTTATGTCTGAATGACACGTCCAAATATTGTGATGTAATGAGCTAGCTCACAATGAATCCTTGCAGGCGTAGCTGAAGCCGAGTAATTGGTTTTAAAAAAAACGCAGCTTCTGTTGTTTCTTGAGGTATCTGCCGGTTTTAATTGTTCTGGAAATATTTATTAATTCAATTTAATAAGCCTTATGTCTCGGACTTCATATTGACAAAATTTATCATGGTCTTGGGTGTTTGGTCTCACCCCAAAAACTGGCCCAAAGGGGTTTAAAAAACCCATAACCCCTGGTCAAATACTAAGCCCAATGCGCTAACCACTGTGGTTTATAATGGTAAAGGTCTTTCTCTAGGAAAAAAATAAATAATCAGGTATGCAGTTTTGTAGACATTCTGTGTCTTCCTTCACAAATTTATTGATCAGGCACTTCCAGACAAGGTTATGCTCTTCTCTTGATTAAGTTTGCTGTGGCAACCATCAAAGCGCTCCTCAATACCTATTGCCTTGTGGTGTTATTTTTTTACCCAGAAATAGCCAACTTGCAGATTTCCTGTGCATTGATTAATCTGTTAAAACTTGCGAATTGCTTAAAGACAATCATCAGAGGTAATTTATTTACGAGGTTTTCTCGTCAGTAATCGTTACATGCGTATATATACAGATATAGGTGATGAAAGTTGGACGTCAAATTGATTCCGTAATGGGAATAAAGTGGCTATATTTCATATTTAATCGGATTGGGAGAGTTTTGCGGAAATTAAGTCTATGGATTTTGTCGAGTATTTTGGAATAATTGTATTAGTCGAGACACCAAAGTGTTATTTTTACTAGGATAACATTTATAGACTTATTGTAGATGCTAACATAAATGCTTAAGTGTTATTTAATGAGTGTTTGTCCACATTTATAATTGTTAGAGTATTGACGTATTTTGATCTCTATTTGATGCTGATGTTATTCAAGTATCATGGCATGTTATATTACTTCATACATATATTATAAATAGGAATAGTATGGCTACATTTATATAGGATATATGGCATACATATATGATTATATATATACAGTGTTATATGGCATATATATATATATACAGTGTTATATGGCATACATATATGACTATATATATATATATATATACAGTGTTATATGGCATACATATATGACTATATATATATACAGTGATACATGGCATACATATATGACTATATATATACAGTGTTATATGGCATATAACTACTTATTATATAACCTATAAATAGACGCGTTTTCATTGGCTAAAAAGTAATTTTTTAGAAAAAATATCTAGCGATATTGACCTGTTTTTAGCTCTACTGGCCGAAGGCCAGCAGAGCTTATGGGATGCCGAGTTGTCCGTCGTCCGTCCGTCGTCCGTCGTCCGTCGTCGGCGTTAACTTTTGTCTCGTTAAGACGATAGGGCCTTCATTTTTCATCCGACCTTTACCATACTTTAACATGTTGTTAATATCAATGAAAGCTCGGATGAGTTCGAAAACCAGCCAGATCGGACAAGTAACAGCGGAGTTATGGCCCTTGATTTAGTTAAAAATGCTATACTGCTGTATTTTGCCTCGTTAAGACTATAGGGCCTTCATTTTTCATCCTATCTTTATCAAGCTTTACCACATTGTTAATATCAATGAAAGCACGGACAAGTTCGAAAACCAGCCAGATCGGACCAGTAACAGCGGAGTTATGGTCCTTGATTTAGTTAAAAATGCTATATTGCTATATTTTGCCTCGTTAAGACGATAGGGCCTTTATTTTTCATCCTATCATTACTAAACTTTACCACATTGTTAATATCAATGAAAGCTCGGACAAGTTCGAAAACCAGCCATATAGGACCAGTAACGGCGGAGTTATGGCCCTTGATTAGTTAAAAATGCTATATTTTGCCTCGTTAAGACGATAGGGGCTTCATTGTTCATCCGATCTTTACCAAACTTTATCAGATTGTTAATATCAATGAAAGCTCGGACAAGTTCGAAAACCAGCAATATCGGATTAGTTAAAGTGGAGTTATGGCCCTTGATTTAGTTAAAAATGCCATATTTTGCCTCGTTAAGACGATAGGGGCTTCATTGTTCATCCGATCTTTACTAAACTTTATCAGGTTGTTAATGTCGTTAAAAGCTCGAACAAGTTCGAAAACCAGCCATGCGGAGTTATGGCCCTTGATTTAGTTCAAAATGCTATATTTTGCCTCGTTAAGACGATAGGGGCATTATTGTTCATCTGATCTTTACCAAACTTTATAAGATTGTTAATATCAATGAAAGCTTCGACAAGTTCGAAAACCAGCAATATCGGATTAGTAAAAGTGGAGTTATGGCCCTTGATTTAGTTAAAAATGCCATATTTTGCCTCGTTAAGACGATAGGGGCTTCATTGTTCATCCGATCTTTACTAAACTTTATCAGGTTGTTAATGTCATTAAAAGCTCGAACAAGTTCGAAAACCATTCATATCGGACCAGTAACAGCAGAGTTATGGCCCTTGATTTAGTTCAAAATGATATATTTTGCCTCGTTAAGATTTTACATCCGATCTTTACCAAACTTTATCAGATTGTTAATGTCTATGAAAGCTTGGTCAAGTTCGAAAATCAACCAGATCGAACCAGTAACAGTTGAGTTATGGCCCTTGATTTTGTTAAAAATGCTATAATTTGCATCGTCATACGATAGGCCCTTCATTTTGCATCTGATCTTTGCCAAACTTTAACTGATTTTATGACTTTCTTTTTTATATATTTTTTTTATTTTTTTATTTTTATTTTTTTTTTAAATATTGTTGTTTTAAATTATTTTATTTTTTTTGAATATTTCTTTTATTAATTATTTTTTTGAATAATTTTTTTTTAAATTTTTTTATTTTATTTTTTTTTGAATATTTTTTGAATATTTTTTTTAAATTTCTTTTTTTTTTTAAATTATTATTTTTTTCATTTTTTTTTTTTTTAAATTATTATTATTATTATTATTATTATTTTTTTAACTCTATGTTGGACCAGTCGGACCAGTAACAGAGGAGTTATGGCTCTTGATTTAGTTAAAAATGCTATATTTTGCCTCGTTAATATGATAGGGCCTTCATTTTCATCTGATCTTTACCAAACTTTACCAGATTCTTTAGTTATGGCCCTTGCTTTAGTTAAAAAGCAGTTTTTTAATGGCAGTCACTCGCTTCATTGATGTTATAAGAGCCGTGTTAGCCAGTAGAGCGTCCACAGGCCCTCTTGGGCCTCTTGTTTTGATATTGACCTGTTTTTTTGATATTGACCTGTTTTATATAATTGTTTTTTTTAATATTGACCTGTTTTATATAATTGTAAATTGAGGGTTATATAATAAAACAGTTATGGACTTTTCAGCTGTTATACATGATGTTGATATGTACCAAAAAATCATTATTGACCTCGGCTATCGCCTCGGTCAATAATGATTTTTTTGGTGCATATCACATCATGTATAACAGCTGAAAAGTCCATAATTGTATAATATTACATACATGACTGTTTGGCAAGCATTATAATAATAACTATATACAAACAGGATTCAGGGGCATAGCTAGATGAATATTTTGATACGTACGATCACTGTTGAGCATGGAAATGCAAAAAGGGTTTAGGGGCATACTCCCCACTCTTGTTAAGATGATAGGGCCTTCACTTTACAACTGATCTTTACCAAACCTTGCCAGATTGCTGATATCAATGAAAGCTCAGACAAATTTGAAAAACCAGTAAGATCGGACCAGTAATACCCGAGTTATGGCCCTTGATTTTCTTAATATACTATATTTAATATATGTAGTCGGTCAGTCTGTAATGGCTGCCATTCCTAAATGACAATGTATTTATCATAAATATTCAATTAGATCAAATCCATTCACATTTGGACAAAAATAATGCAATTTTTGTGTGATTTTTTACCCGATACATATGACCCAAGGTGGTGCAGTAGTCTTGGATTTTTGCTCCGCCCACTGGGGGTGGGGTAATGGGGTAAAAAATCACACAAAACTGCATATCTTGTCCAAATGTGAATGGGTTTGATTCTTATTTTAAACGGTCATTCAGGAACTTGAGGTACAACATTATGTAAAAAGGGTTTTGTCCTCCTGCTTAACATGGGTACAACTTGGAGACTTTGCATTAATTTACTGTTAAGAGTTTTGGCCTTGTGACGCTAACACATTCTATACCCTTTGAGATTTCAAGTTCATGTTTGGTGTATTTTTTAGTTAGTATATGACTGTAGACCTACGCACAATACGGTCTCAGATTTTGGCTTCTGCCACTGCGGCGCCCTGAAGGGTAATCAGGATAAAACATGCATATCTTGTCTAAATTTATGAGAATGGGAACTTGGGGAACTTGCATTAATTTACTATTATGGAGTGTTGGTCTCGTGAAGCTAACTTCTTTACCTTTTGAGATTTCAAGTTCATGTGTAGTGTGTTTCTTAGTTAAGAATGTGTAGAATTTATAGCCCCCAAAACACCCGAAGAATGCATATTCCCTACCGAACGATTAAACATGGCTTACTAAGGTATTGTTGGTAAAGCAAACATGCTAAAACATAGAGTTGGTGCTGATGTGCAATAAGGTCTTGGATTTTGGATCCGACTACTGGTGCCCCCTGGAGGGTAAATGGGTAAAAAAATGCATATCCACATGTGAATGCGTTTGATTCTAATTTAGTATGGTCATTTAGGAATTCAAGGTACAACATAATTATATAAAATGCATAAAGGGGTACATCTTGGGGAACTTGCTGTAATTTATATGTTCCATATTGCTCAATGCAGGACAAAGGGTTTTGTTATAAGTGCTACAACAACTTATTTTTTTCTACAAATTGGAAAATCATATTTTGTCCCCCCACCCACTAAGAAAGCAAGTAGAGTGATACAGGCACTCTTAGGCCTCTTGCTATATATTTCACAACATTTAATTACAAAGGCTTATAGAACAAAAGAATAATATCTTGGTGATCTCCGTTAAAAGTTCTACATTGAACAGAACAAGACCCTTTGAAGTTCTTAAATTAAACATTGATCGCAAGCAAAACATGTCATGTCTGTTTGATAAAACACTAGTTGTTTTCCAAGGCTGTGAATTAGAACTAGTTAAAGTGCAGTAATCAGAGAAACACCGGTATCCAGCAGTCTTAATAAGTAAAGTAATTTAAATTGACTGACCTCAAAGGTACAAATTGAAGATTCTGGATTTATGGTGATTAGCACATCTGTAAGACTTCACATATACATCAGGGAGTGGACGGAAGTTAATCAGGAGACTGCAAACTGGAATATAAGTAAAACACAGCTAATTAGGAATGGGGAAATGAGAAAAATTGGCCTAAACATGTGAGAAGGTTCAAAAAAAAAAAAGGAAATGAAAAAGAGGCAAATAGTTTTGGGAAGTGGGAAGAGAGCCATATTTATTTAAGAAGTGAAAAATCAGACACCTTTGTGATCCACCCTCATCGTACATGTGATTAGAGACTGATTCTCAAGAAATGAAGAGTTGAGTCTCCATCTTTGGAATTGTGTTCCAGTACTATCAACAACATTAATATAAGTAGTTTTGTTTCAAATATGTGGTTAACTCGATCTCCTTCGGGAACAGTTTATTGACTGCAATACTCAATAGTGAGAGGTTTTGCTAGTGGGACAGTTTATCGGAAGAGTTAATGGATATTAAAGGAATTAATGATTACATGATATAAGGAAGAATACTTCTGTTATGGGTCCTGTATGTAGTCGAGATAGTAAGTATGTTTTATTATTATTATAGAATTTATGAAATAGATATATAGCGATAGTTGTTAATCCATCAACGTTTATTAATTTAGAAGTGATAATATTTTGGATGACCAAAAGATTCAGTTGAATATAATTGTGTAAGAATTGATTGAACTAGAATATAATATTTTCAGAAAACTTAGTAAACCTGTATTAGTTAAATTAAACTTTGAGGACAAAAACATATTAATCATATAAATTTTAATGAAGCTCAAAACAGCTAACCTACTATAAATAAGCCAAACACTATATATACTGAATTTCCACTATATATTGTATGTACAATATGCTGCTGTTAATCGAATGGTACAAGGCTACGAAAGACCTTTCCTTTTGGAAAAAAGACTAAAACAACACGTAACACAGCAAATAGTTTTCCTGGAAAGTTTCATTATTGACAGAGTACGCGTATGGCTCAAGCATCTGAGCAAACTTACGATGCAAAATTTTGCAAACTCTTTACGTTAAATACAGTACTGAACTGACTCAATTTTTCAAAGAGGAACTCCAACTTTTATGAATTTCTTGTTGCAGTATGTACTGTGATTAAAACGTCTACAACATCACAGTTGTGTCCTTTCTCTAGCTAACTAACTGCAACTTTTTTTCTTTTTTTTTACAAAACATCTTGATTTCCTTGGTATCTATATATTGAATTAAGTGTCCAGTATATACAATATATAGCGGAAATTCCAGTATCGCGTTTCTGTTTTCTTTCAGTATAATTATATTATTAATTGTACATATATACATGTCCCCAACCAAGATGCATGCAATGAAAATGAAATGATGAAAAAACACTTTGGTTAATTGAAGATGTTTTGTTTTTCCTATACTAAAGGGACTGGAGACAGTCTTGAGGAATTATATATGTCTTAAAATAAAACACCGATCATGTGTTTTAGTTTCGTGTTTAATATATACAAATGCCGGCTCGTGTCCAATTTAATCATTGCTTATGAAAGACTGATTTGGAAATCTGGATGACTCTTGAGTTTTTGTTAAATAGAGAATTATTATTACTTCAAATGTTGCTTTAAGTCTATAAGAAGTTATTTCTTGCAATCAAAAAATCATTTGTAGCTTGACTTCTTGAAAGAAGAAAAGGCTACCTATTCTACTTGCCCCACATCGGTTAACCTTTTTCGTTAGGCTCACATCTCGAAAACCACTGAAAGAAATTCACTGTACACATGTATTGATTTTCATAAGAGAAACTGGTACTGACATAATTAACAGGTTTATGTCCTTTTTAGCTCTACTGATCAGAGATCAGCAGAGCTTATGCCGTGGTGCGGCGTCCGTCTGTCCGTCTGTCTGTCCGTAAACTTTTATTTGTAGCGACAACTCCTCTGAAACTACTGAATGGATATTCATGAAACTTTACAGAAATGTTGCCCATAAAGTCTAGTTGATCCTAGCAAAAATTCATGTTGATGTGAAATCCAAGATGGCCACCAAAGCTAAAAATAGAGTTTTAAAATACAAGTTTGTAGCGACTACTTCTTGAAAACTATAAGTGATATTGATATGGGACTTTTTCTAAAATGATCAGTATGACATGATGTTGATCCTTGTCAAAAATAGTTTTGAATCAACGTTAAACATGGCTGCCAGCGGCCATCTTTGTTTACATAGAGTTATATAGTAAAAACTTGTAGCGACTACTCCTCTGAAACTACTTGGCGAATTGTCATGAAACTTTACAGGAATGTTGCTCTTGATGTCTAATTGATCCTAGCAAAATTTCAGATCAGCCAGAAATTCAAGATGGCCGTCACAGCTAAAAATAGATTTTTAAAAAAAATAATTGTAGCGACTACTTCTTGAAAACTATAAGTGATATTGATATGGGACTTTTTCTAAAATGATCAGCATGACATGATGTTGATCCTTGTGGAAAATTATTTTGATTTGACGTTAAACATGGCTGCCAGTGGCCATCTTTGGTTACATAGAGTTATATAGTAAAAACTTGTAGCGACTACTCCTCTGAAACTACTTGACAGATGTTCATGAAACTTCACAGGAATGTTGCTCTTGATGTCTAGTTGATCCTAGAAAAATTTCAGGTCGGCCGGAAATTCAAGATGGCCGCCACAGCTAAAAATAGATTTAAAATAAGTAAGTTTGTAGCGACTACTTCTTCAAAACTATAAGAGATATTGATATGGGACTTTTTCTAAAATGATCAGTATGACATGGTGTTGGTCCTTGTTGAAAATCGTTTTGATTTGACGTTAAACATGGCTGCTGCGGCCATCTTTGTTTACATAGAGTTATATAATGAAAACTTGTAGCGACTACTCCTCTGAAACTACTTGACGGATTTTCATGAAACTTCACAGGAATGTTGCTCTTAATGTCTAATTGATCCTAGCAAAATTTCAGGTCGGCCGGAAATTCAAGATGGCCACCACGGTTAAAAATAGATTTTCCAAAAACAAGTCTGTAGCGACTACTTCCTGAAATCAAAATCAATCAGTAGAGCTTCAAGGTCATTGACCTCTTGTTTAAATACCGTATACCCCAAAAATAAATTCACCCCACCACCGTCACCAACTCCCCCTTTTTCAAAAGCGGGGTGTTCATGAATATGAGGGCATTATTTCCTTCTTAATTGTTATGAGGTCTAGTTTAAGAGAAAATTCATTTGCTTGCAAGTAGCCTGACTTGAGGTTATATAAGTACATTTTAGTGGTATAATATGTACAAAATGCCCCCTTTTTTATCAAATCTCCAAATCTCCTTAAAGAAGCTATCCAGCCAACAACAGCAACATTTTACAACATAATATTATGTACACTCTTTCTGAACCTACTGATGAGGTGTATATATAACTTACATATTTTGAGAATCCAAACTCTATAGACACAATATAAACAGCTTTAACCCGCCAGGCCAGACCCCAAAACTGAAGCGTTCAATCAATTTATAATTCATTTTGTGTATGTATTCCATCATGGGTATTTTAAGAACCTGTGAAAATCCTATACTTTTAATCGACACATATATATGCCCTGAACGCCTGGATAGAGTTTTGATAAACGGTTTTGTTGTGTAATTTTGCTGTTAGTTGGCGTGTTAGTTGGCGGGTTAGTTTCTTTAAATGAAATTAATGAAACTGACACAAGTCATGTATTCATTGTCATTATAGAAACTCATGCAGACAATTTCCATAACTCTGTTATACTTTTAAGCAGAATGCCTCTCTTATAAAGAAGACTTTTATTCAACTTATTTTTTCAATAAATTAAGAAGGCCTCAAATATGGAGCGCTCTGTCACCCGAAAGCTCTTGTTATTGAATTATATGTACAACGGAGAGCTTTATAAACACCTTGTAAATTAGTAATTATGATCCAGGGTTCTCAATAGACTTTAAAAGTGAAGAGTCATATGACCCTTGACTCAAAAATCTCAAGGGTCAAAATTGAAATATCAAGGGTCAAAATTGAAATAGCAAGAGTCAAATATAAATAAATATAAATCGAAACGCCGTTTTATAAAACATCCTTTAATAACTTTAATTGTAGTGAATTCTGTAAATATTGTATTGCAAAGAAAGGTGTGCAAGAATATAAATGCATTTGAACTATTCCATTTTACAATACAATAATGTGTCATTATGTCAAAGATTCAAAGTTATGTAAGGATGTTTTATAAATTGGGGTCCACATTTGTTAATATTATAAGTCATTGGTGTTATTATAACACAATCTCTGTTTGCACCAATTGTATGTATGCATATTTGGAACATTAAACAGTGCACCCTCAGACAGTAAGTCCTCAGACAGTGCATCCCCAACAGGCCGTTTCGTAGACTGCGACGACATAAACGAAAATATACTTCTTTGCGCCATTTAATTGTGAATTTAACATACATGAATTAATAAAGTCCGTTACTCGATAGCACAATAAAAGTCCGTAATCACAAAATATCACAATGCGTAATGTCCGGTAAGTTTTGACTGAATGATAACCCAGGTTAAAAAACGCTATTTTTATGTACATTATGCCGATTTATAAATATTTAAATTATCCTCATAAAAATTATATTTCTTTATTCTTTAAAACGTGCGTAAAACAAAATTAACGAACAACAACACAAATAAACAAACAACAAACACAAATAAAGTCAATCAGATCATTAACAACTTGCTAAAAAGTTGCTCAGTTTTCTAGATCAAACTTTTTCATAAACAACAAATAAAGAAAATGTAAGTCTCAATTCAATGCATTTGCACAGTTTATGTGAAACTGAAGCACATTAGGATGGTATTCATTGTATAAGGATGGTGGGAGGTATACAGCACTCAGGTTCCACCCAGTGAAAATGGGGTGGTCTTCCAGATTCTTACAAATGGCTCGAGGTATACAGTACTGGTTCTACCCAGGAAAAACGGGGTTGTCTGCCTCTACCACAAAAAAAGGTCAACCATTATATATGGCCTAAAATGTGCTAAAAAAATGACGTAAAATACCATTCAAACAAACAAAATACTCTTCCAGATTGAAGAAAGTTTGAAAGGTCTTAGTGCATACAGTTGTTGAATTATTAAGTTATCTACCCCTTGCTTGGAGGGTCAAGGTCACATCCACATTTGCTTTGTCACGTTGCAATGCACCACTCAAGGTACAACTGTAAGTAAAGTTTGAAAGGTCTTAGTGCATACAGTTTTGAAAAAGTGACCTAAACGCAAACGTTGAAGGTAAAAGTTAAAAGGTTATCTGCCCTTTGCTTGGAGAGTCAAGGTCACATGCACATTTGCTTTGTCACGTTGCGATGTACCACCCAAGATACAACTATAGACAAAGCTTGAAAGGTCTGGTGCATACAGTTTGCGAGAAATTGACCTCAACGCAAAAGTTGAAAGTAAACATTATTAAGTTATCTGCCCTTTGCTTGGAGGATCAAGGTCACTTCCACATTTGCTTTGTCACGTTGCGATGTGCCACCCAAGATACAACTATAAGCAAAGTTTGAAAGGTCTAGCGCATACAATTCGTGAGAAAATTACCTAACTGCAAAACTTAAACGTTGACGCCTTCGCCGGAAAAGCAGCACCTATGTCTCCTTTTTTCTTCGAAAAGGTGAGACAAAAATGAAACAATAAAAGCTCAGGTGTGTCATGTGTGTGGGTGGGGTGGGGTAGGGTGGTGTGGGGAGCTGAATTATAATGGAACTTGTCTTATTCAATGCTTCACCTACGCCACTGACAATGGGATTTGGCAGCCCATTTTTCAACAACAAACTCATCAGAATGCTGACCATACTCTTAATGTATTGTGTTGACATTAGAAGACATCAATGACATTAATAGCAGTTGCATGTTAACAGTATTAACAAACAGATTTCTAGATCTAAATACATCATTACTGTTATGTCAACGGTTGAGTACATATATTAATTATAAATGAACATAAAACAGTTGGGTATAAATCAATGATACAAGCTTCTATGCCAGTGGCATGCAACCTTCTGGTTAAATAAAATCTGATACTCCATTTTATCATTTTAAACATCGATTAAACATTATTTTGTAATAGAAACAGACCAGTTAATATTCCTACGTTTTATATTAAAAGCCAAGGCACACTTGTATTCATATGTACCTAGACAGCAATTATAGAATCAAAACATGCTGTTTCTGAAAAATGATTATGCTGCAGAAAAAAATACTCTCCTTTGATTGGCTAGGCTATATAATAGCACTTTAGGTACATTTGAAACAAGCATCTTTTTTGATGTAGCATTCTGAGGAGCAGTATAGCTGCCATCTTGTTCGTCCGTATGTCTTTTATGCTCCCCAAGTTTTCAGGGGAGCAAATAGGTGCTGCCTTGCCTATCCATAGGTTTGTTGTTCCACTTTTCATGATTATTTGGGGAGAATTCTTCAGTGCTCCAGATAAGCTTTTAGCACAATGCGTGTTGTATGCATGAACAAAAATGACATCTACAAATGTGTTTTCTTAAAAACAAGTTTTGGACAAAGCATTAATCTAAAATGTTTACTCTAATAGTCATTACCATAAAACATATTGTGTATATCATCTTCCCCTCAATACATACATTCAACATTGCTGTCTGTCTTTTTTTAAATGGAATTAATTTGTGTCAAACAGCAAGCATCTACTAGTAATTGCTGGAGGCACTTGACTGTCATTCAGTAACTCAAACTTAAATAATCATCCATAGAATATGACTGGATGCACTCAATTTTTCTAAGCTACTGAAGTGTGTACGCGGGAATTTGGTTCTCAGTATTTATCGGCAATTTTTAATGCGTTTTTGGTGGCAATTACGCAGATACATGTCTTATCTGAAGCACTGATAATTCCTTTCTTGTTTAGTCATGGATTGACTTCATATTTTATTATTTTGATGTCAGTCAGTATATCCTATTTGTTATGTCTCTGAGTAAGTGTCCCCTTTTTGCCATGTCACTGAGTAAATGACTCATATTTGCTATGTCACTGAGTAAATGTCCCCATTTTTTGCCATTGCACTGAGTGACTCAAGGGCTGGCATGGTGCAATCGGTAGCACGGCGGATTTGTAACCGGAAGCCCCGTGGTGCCACTGAGTTTCATCGGTGTGTTCTTGGGCAAGACACTTTCCCTTCGCCTCATCCGTTGGATGGGGACTAAAACCGGGAGTCCTGTGTATTGGTCTATCCTCTGAGCATGTTAAAGAACCATAGGAATCTATTTGACAATAAGAGTAGGGCACGGTTCCCGGATTCCTATGTATCCTTCCCCTCTCTCTGGGGGCTGCTCTAAATAACCTATAATGTGTTGTTGAGCCATTAAACAACATTCAATTCACTGAGTGACTCCTATTTGCTATATCACTGAGTAAATGTCCCCTTTTTTGCCATGTCCCTGAGAAAGAGACTCCTATTTGCTATGTCACTGAGTAATTAAGTGTCTCCCGTTTGCCTGGTCACTGAGTAAGTGTTTCCCTCTTGCCATGTCATTGAGTAAGTGTGTTCTTTTTGCCATGTCACTGAGTTAGTGTATCCAGTTAGCCATGTCACTGAGTTAGTGACATTTGCTATTTGCTATTTCACTGAGTAATCATCCCCTTTATACCTTGTCACTGAGAAAGTGTTTCCTATTTGCCATGCCACTTAGAAAATGTTTCCTAATTTCCATGCCACTGAGAAAGTGTTCCCTTTTTGCAGTATCACTGAGAAAGTGTCCCCATTTTGCCATGTCACTGAGAAAGTGTTTCCTATTGGCCTATTTATGTCACTGAGTAAGTGTCCCCTTTTGCCTTGTCACTGAGAAAGTGTCCCTTTTTGCCATGTCACTGAGTTAGTGCCCCTTTTTGACATATCACTGAGAAATTGCAGGTGTCTCCTGTTTGCTATTTCACTGGGAAAGTGTCCCTTTTATGCATTGTCTTTGAGAAAATGTCCCCATTTTGCCTTGTCACTGTGAAAATGTTTCCTATTTTCCATGTCACTGAGGTCACTGAGGTAGTGTCAGTATGTCAGTAAGTGTCCCCTTTTTGCCTTGTCACTGAGAAATTGTCCCCTTTTTGCCCTGTCACTGAGTAAGTGTCTTCCTTAATTTGTCATGCATCCAATTTCATTATTGACTTACTCATTCTGTCCCATCGTTTAATGTGTCATGCTGTAACCATGCTGAAGCATGTCCGGTACCTGGTAAATGGGATTTTATTGTTGGGCTTCTAACACAATCATCCAATATTGGTTTTTCCATAGAAGCTTGTTTTCAGTACAAGTTTACCCAAGGGTACATCTCCTTTATTGTAAGCTCATTAAGAGGGTCTATATACTACCATATAAGTGAACGTGAGAATGGAGAGAAATAGATTGTGTTCAGAAACTTCAGAGAAATGTTTTGAAATTTTAAATGGGACTGCGGTGTTGCCTAGTGGCAGAGTGTCCGCTGCGCATGCATGTGGTCGTGAGTTCATTCCCCGGCCGAGTCATACCAAAGACTTCATAAAATCAGTACTAGTAGCTCCCCTGCTTGACGTTCGGCATATAAAGGGTAGTTCTAGGACTGGTCGGCCCCCTGTAGTTCTGGGACTGGTCGGCCTGGTGTAGTTCTGGGACTTGTCGGCTCGGTGTAGTTCTGGGACTGGTCGGCCCCGTGTAGTTCTAGGACTGGTCGGCCCCGTGTAGTTCTAGGACTGGTTGGCCCCGTGTAGTTCTAGGACTGGTTGGCCCCATATAGTTCTAGGACTGGTTGGCCCTGTGTAGTTGTAGGACTGGTCGGCCCGTGTAGTTCTAAGATGGGTCGGCCCCGTGTAGTTGTAGGACTGGTCGGCCCCGTATAGTTCTAGGACGGGTCGGTCCCATGTAGTTCTAGGACAGGTCGGCCCCGTGTAGTTCTAGGACTGGTCGGCCCCATGTAGTTCTAGGACTGGTCAGCCCCGTGTAGTTCTAGGACTGGTTGGCCCCGTGTAGTTCTAGGACTGATCAACCCCGTGTAGTTCTAAGACGGGTCGGCCCCGTGTAGTTCTAGGACTGGTCGGCCCCGTGTAGTTCTAGGACTGGTCGACCCCGTATAGTTCTAGGACTGGTCGGCCCCGTGTAGTTCTAGGACTGGTCGGCCCCTGTAGTTCTAGGTCTGGTCGGCCCCATATAGTTCTAGGTCTGGTCGGCCCCTGTAGTTCTAGGACTGGTCGGCCCCATGTAGTTCTAGGACTGGTCGGCCCCGTGTAGTTCTAGGACTGGTCGGCCCCGTGTAGTTCTAGGACTGGTCGACCCCGTGTAGTTCTAGGACTGGTCGGCCCCCTGTAGTTCTAGGATTGGTCGGCCCGGTGTCAGTATAATGTGACAGGGTGTGGTATCATGATTTTAAATGTATTAATCAGAAAAGAAAACTCCATTATAGCAATATTAAATAGTTGTATTGACAGCCTGATCGAGGTATGATTAACCAGCACAGAGGCAATCAAAAATGCCTCGTTAATGGTCTAAAACAGTCGTAAACTGCTGCAATTATTTGTAGCGTGAGAGTGCTAAAACAAAATGTAGATGAGCACTAATGTCTCATTGCACTTATTAAAACGTGCCCTAAATCCTCAAACATTTACCACTATGCTAAATATTGGCTACGCTAAATAAAAATTTCCTACAGTCATTCTATTCTGGAAGAACAACATTATATAAAGGAGACGAATACCATACGAGCTTAGGAGGCAGGCAGGCTGAACAACTCAACATCTCTCATAGATCAATTGAATTTAGAATACCTTACATCTATAATACATGATGCATGCTCGACTGAGGTTCACTAACATTTCCCTACATCTATAATACATGATGGATGCATGCACGACTGAGGCTGACTATAACATTTCCCTACATCTATAATACATGAGACATGCGCGACAGAGGCACTATAACATATTGCCTTACTGTATAATACATGATACATGCATGACGAAGGCACTACACTGGTTATGTTATTATTCAATATAACAGACACGACAGGAATCTAGAGTTTCTCCACCCTACCGTGAAGGCAACAAGCATTTATGGATGTGACGTCCTCACTTGTCTTTTACACTCTCTCTATGCAATACCGAAGGTTCATGCAATAAATGAAACTAACTCTCTAAGGAATAATGCTGGAATAGTGAAGAATGAGTTCAGTTATATTACAGTAGATATTGCAGCAGCTTAATCGAAGCTGAGACGGAAAATATGATGTTTTTAAATAGAAGTTGGGAGATCTAGTTAAAAATAATTTTCTCTGCAGTAAGGGTTTGTTATAATGGAATATGAAATACATGTAGAAGAGATGGCAGTGACTGTTTTAGAGATGAGCAAGGGATTGTAAAATAAATAATTGAAGCCGAGCAGCTGAAAATATAGTAAAGAAGTTTAAGTCAAGTGATATAACTCACTGTAACAGTGATTACCAGAAAAAGAACTTTAACAAAAAAGTTGTGTGACATATATTAAGCATTAATTGGATCTGTTTGACATATATTTTTAGAAACAACTAATATTTTGTGTGATGAATAAATAATATACACTCATGTACTGAGTAAATCAAGAACAATTTATCACATTATGCTCAACTAAAGATTAAATATAAGTCAGTTCTAAGAAATTATTTAATGATTTAAATGGGTTTGCAGAAGTTTTTATACTGAAAATAGTGACAAACTTGAGTCTGTGTAGTTAAAGTACATGCATATATAGATCGATATGACATAGGATTAAGGTAAAAAAAAGAAACCTGTTGCAAAGACAGTCTCACCATTGTGATATAAAATGGGAAATCGTTTTTCTCTGTTCCAAGGGTGTTCATCAAGGAAAAAAGATGGAGAACAGTCAAAATCGGCAGAAGGTGGTTGCTTTTTTGTTGGATTACTTGTGTTTTAATTATCAACCTTTGTCATCATTTTGAATTGTGTTTTTACCAACATATGTCAGTGTTATTTAATTTGTGTGGATATTAAGGTCTTAATTTTTTTTTACACCCCCACTCCCACTCTGTTTTGCCGAGTACTTTAGAGTCATTTTTCGGGGATATATAACCAACAGTATGTAACCCTGCAATTTGTGTTAAGGGGTGGGTGTACGGTATCCATCTGTATTTTATGTTACTTAGTTGTCATTTTTGTGGGGGCTTATGTTTATGCGACTTCCTAAAGTGTCATTTGCAGGGAATTTAACTGACAGTATTTTACCCCACCTTAATTTAGTAAGTAAATTGCAAGGCAAATTCATATGCGCATATTCTAGGCTATGCGTGGCAGAGGTCATTAACAATAAAATTAACATAATTAGCAGATATATGCAGGGCATTGTGTTTGAAATACTATCTGCAAAATCTACCTGCTTTACAGATATTATAATTTCGTTTTTATTTCAATGTAAAGGGAGGTAATTTCAGTTTTTTAAAACTTTGGTTCATTATTGCATTATAATGACAAGGTGAGTATCCATTGATTTTAAGTTTTTTATAACTTGAAACCCAGAACTGTTATTTAGTGACATTTAACCATGTTCTTTATCATATTGGTATTTTTAAATATGAAATACGCTGTTTGAACTAAATGGGAGATAACTCTGATACTTACATTGGATCACAACTAATTAGTGAAAGAGAAGATCACCCTATGTCATACGAATGTTTTATAATACTTTACATTATAAAATAGCATCCAATTTCTTTAAGCTACATGTACATAAGGACTTGCTAAACTTATTTTTTTCAGTATAATAGTATATAATACATTATTGTCATTTCTGAGGGATATAGCTAATGTCAACTTACTTGCGAGGGATATAGCTGACAGTATTTTACCCCAGTACTTCAATGTCATCTATAAGAGAATTTACTTCAATAGTGAATATTAGTATATGTAAAAATAGCCTATTATTTCTCTGAAAAAAAACTTTGATTTGGCTTCCATTGTGTGATTTCGAATTAAATTGTCCAGGGATTTGTGTTGACATTAATATTACATGATCCCGGTTTGTTATTTGATCAAGTATTCGCTGGGAGCCTGTTTATACTGTCAGGAGGAGACTGTGGATCACTACAAGTGGAAAAATACAGGATCAATGATGCCACTTATAACAACTAAAATATGCACTTTCAAAACCAAACAAGTTATCACAATGAATGCATTAGGAGTCATTTGTTGTGTATTATTTAAGCTACGGGCAACTACAACAGCCTTTGCAGCCAGTGTAAACCCAGATCATTTAACTGAAACACCCCTTTGTAACATAAATGGAATGGTCCAAATTCAAAGAAAGGACAGTCCATTATGCATTCATAGCGGGCTAAGGGTTAATGGATGAATGCATGAAAATGTCATTCAGTTCATTCAGGGACACACGCTATTTTCAAACAAGCTTTATTTTAAAGGGCTCTAAAAACTTGAAAAAAGCTGAAAGAAATATCAAAATGCCATGAAAAATAAAAGAGATATGACCTATTGAAAATTTGCAAAGAAACGTAAATGGAGACGGCCAACTTTGAACGATGACATCATCGCACTTTTTACCATATATTGAATAGTGACAGAATGTCTTTTAAAGCAAAGAAATCACTGCAAATGAAAAATAAGCATAAAATGTATACATTTTACATCTGTATATTTAGTTTTTAATCAATTTGCAGTGATTTTCTGCTTTAAAATGTGTTTTGTCTATACGCCATTTATAATAAAAAGGTGCAACGATGTCATCGTTCCAAGTTGGCCTCCTCCATTTATGTTCTCTGCAAGTTTTCAATCGGTCATATCTTCTTTAATTTTCATGGCATTTTGATATTTTTTTTAGCTTTTTTCGAGTTTTTCAGAGGCCTATTAAATAAATCGTGTTTGAAACTAGTGCATCAACCCCTTTAATAATATGAGCTCCTAAATTTAAATATTGTATTAATTTTAAACCCATTTGCATATATAACTAAATAAAGGTAATAAATAGGAGTTTTCAAATTTTCCTCATGATATTAATTCTACCATATATTAAAATATATTTTTAGCGCAATATAATCGATAATTAGTAATATATATGCAATAAAAATTCGATGAAACTTATGAAATAGTTTATTATTAGTCCCCTACCGGTGTGTCATCGGAGGGGACTATAGGTTTGCCCCCAATCAGTCAGTCAGTCTGTCAGTCAGTCCGTCCCATCAATATGGATCCTGTGATATTGAAAAAGTATTTAAGATTTATTTATGAAACTTGACATGATGGTAGAGGGCAATGAGGGAATTATGCACATTATTTTCCTTTGTTGATCTGACAAAAAATACGGTTTCTATGGCAAGGGAAATAGTAAAAATACACAAAATATATGGATCTTCCGAGAACAAAAGAAATGGTTAAGATAATTTAATGAAAATGTTTGTGCAGGTAAAAAGGAGTGAGGAGATCATGCAGATCATTTTGTTTTATTAATAGGTCAAAAATTGTGGTTGCTTTGGCAACAGAAATTGTAAAAAAAATACACAAAATACACTGTTACTAAATAAAGAAAAATGGCTTCCACTTTATAACTTTAGTTAGGAATGAGATATTGGAATGAAACTTTATAGGTAGGTAGCTTATATGAACTGGAAGCTTGGGATTACATTTGGGGGCACTGGGTTCAAGGTCAAGGTCACTGTTACTAAAAATAGAAAAATGGTTTCCGCTAAATAACTTTAGTTAGGACTGACATAGTGTATTGAAACTTGGTATGTAGGTAGCTTATTTGAAAGGCAAGTTTGGGATTGCATTTATGGCCACTGGGGTCAAGATCACTGTTACTAAAAATAGAAAAATGGTTTCCGCTCAATGACTTTACTTAGGAATAAGATATTGGAAGAAACTTTATGGGTAGGTAGCTTATTTGAAAAGGAAGCTTGGGAATTGCATTCGGGGTCACTTGGTTCAAGGTCA
The DNA here is from genome assembly GCA_037043455.1 of Cyrtodaria siliqua. Taxonomy (NCBI): domain Eukaryota; kingdom Metazoa; phylum Mollusca; class Bivalvia; order Adapedonta; family Hiatellidae; genus Cyrtodaria; species Cyrtodaria siliqua. The sequence goes on from JAWPHD010006336.1 coordinate 65,185, forward strand.
AGTTCACTGTTACTCAAAACAAAAGGACTGTTTCTGCTCATTAACTTTACTTAGGAATGAGATATTGGCCTGAAACTTGGTTGAAAAGCAAGTTTGGGATTGCATTTATGGTCACAGTCAAGGTCACTGTTGCTAAAGAAAATGCCCGGTAGAGGACGTGTATTACTCTGCAATACTTGAGCATCTTGTTAATACTTGTAAATATGCAAGTAGGAAAATAACAGGATGCCAAAAGTTCAAAAAAATTCAAGATTGCCATGTTTGGGATTGTATTTGTGGCCACTGGGGTCAAGGTCAGGGTCACTGTTACTAAAAATGGAAAAATGGTTAAGGAAACATTTTCAGAGAACTGAACTTTATTGAAAAATATTACTGTAGTTTGTAATAACTGTCTTTATTACTTTGACAGACTGCATGTGAAGGCCCTATGCCATATTCTAAAACTGTCGTCATTTCATGGAGCTTAAATGGCCAAGAACTGATTCTGAGAAAACTATATATATAATAACATCTAAAAACAGGAACTTGATTATGGCACCCTAGGTTTGATCCAAAAGATCCATGAGTGGCACCCTAGATATGATCTGGATCATCCAGAATACGTTATAATAGCACCCTAGGTTTGTTCCAGTAGGTCTATGCTGTGGTTATGGCACCCTGGGGACCAGGATGTTATTATGCCACCCAAGATTCAAGCCTCATTGTCATGGATGTAGTCTTCCTGCGACCCTCCTATGTTCAGATAGCTACGTCCCTGTGTAATACAACATATGACAATACTGTTGGCAACCCATCCCAACTTCATGGTGCACTCTGCTCATGTTCAGTTATTGCATTTGTTGGAAGGCAGTGGTTTAATTGTTCCTTAAATGTTGTGGGCTCGGAACACTGCACTTTTGACTCAGAGCACAATTATAAGTTAACCAGACTGTCACCTGTACTGGAGCATGTCAAATTAAACTGACATGAATGTTGTTTAAAGGCACATCAACACATTATATGCTATTTATATAATAGCTGCCCCAGATAGAGGAGAAGGAGGCATAGCAATCCAGGAATCTGCCCTACTCTTACTATCGCACAGATTCCTATTTTTCTTTAACGTGCTCGAAGGAATGGCTTGGATACACAGGACTCCCGGTTGATGTCCCAATCCAACAAACGAAGCTTAAGGAAAGTGTATTGCCCAAGAACACACTGACAAAAATCAGTGGCACCGGAGAGGCTTGAATCTGGGTTGTCCAGTTTCAGGTCAAAAGCGTTATCCACTGGACCATGGCAGCTCCAGCATGGAAAATAACCAGGGAAATCTATCCAATAGAAAGAGAAGAATTTCCCTCCCTTTGGAACGTCCCTTAAAAACTTAATTATGTGATTGTAAGCTATTAAAGGGACACTGTCCATAAGTAAGTAGATATTAAGCATAGCCAAATAACTGTTTGATTTTTATTAAGTGAAATGTATGCATGAAAACATGAGCATAGACCCAGATAAGTCGGTAGTAATACATTCGTGAGTTTGAAAAAAAAAGTTTTATTTATTATTTGTTAACAATATTTACAGTTTTTGCTGATTACGTGTCATCCATTAGCACATTAGGTTTTCTATACTGTATGTCTTACGTAATACATCTAGCCTGTTTAGCTCAGATGGGAGCGAGCTCGACTATTGCGACGTTCAACTATTATATTACCCGCGAGTGTAATTTCAGTCTTCGAATTAACCCACTAGCTCAAAGCCTGGGGCTTGTTAACTGTCATTCGGGCTAGTGATTTTTTTTTTAATTTATGTAGTCAGGCTAAAGGAAAATGTACGGGTTTTCATGGAGTATATAAGAATTCGGGCTTGTGACACAAAAATTATAATTCAAAGACTGTTAAATTTTAGTGTGGGTTATGAGTTCAACCCCACAAAGCGGTACCTCTTTTTTTTGTACCGTTATTAAATTCTGTCAAACAATTTACAATCTTGGTTTTATTAAGTAAATATTCAATAATGGTTTGTGTGTTATTTTGTGTTCTATAATCTAAAAGTTACGAACATTGTCCCTTTAAACTAATTTGGATCATTCTGTAGGCTCATTTATTTGATGTCTGGGGTGCTTTTTTTACATACGTTTATAGTATGCACCCCAGCCGTCTCATTGTGTGGACAATTCAGACCGCACATCCTACTAGTTTAAAAACTAATATCTCAATTAAGCCACAACAAAACCCAAAGGAAACGTGCTTACCTAATCAATAAATGACTATCTTTAATTTAATATTCACATTTATGGCAAATTTAGAACATTAATACAAATATATTTCACAAAATATACTTCCTGTGCTCACAATGTGTATAATTACAAGATTTACCGATGCATTTTGCACATTAAATTTGATCAATTTATTGCCAAAATTTGACTGTCCCAATTTAAATTATTGTCAAGTTATGGAACTTTTATGAAATTTGTGATGTTTCCCAAGCTAAAAATTATTATTTTCCTAAAATTCAAGGTTGTCCCAATTATACGGTAAATACGGTACACATAAGACCTGGCTGTATGTAAACATGACGTCACAGTGCAAGACGCCTATAATTTGGTGTTCAAACAATGCATAGTATGTAGTTTTAAACTTATCAAAATGTTTTTTGGATAAAAACTTTTTGTCTGAAATGGATAACAATTGATTATTCTTCACTTTAGGTAAGTTGTACATGATAAAATTCAAAGATACTACAAGTAGTAAAACATAACTCTGCAAGTGTTGCAGAATTGTTTATTGCCATTTTTTTTAGCTAGTATCTTGTAGCTTAATTGACCAACAAAAACACCTAATTTATAATTCATGAGATGTGTTTTATTGCCCAGTTTTATGTTTCTTTGGGCAATCAAAAATGAATGAGGCTTTCAGAACACAGCATTTGCAATTCACGGATACCTTTCAACATATTACAAATTTCATCCATTGCACTATATTACGATTAGTCCAGTATATTATTTTCAATTATTAATGACTGTTGTCTGTATCAGTTTCATGTTGACTGAGTATCTTGCTGGCATAACGTAACTTATATACATATAGTATGGACATACTTTCTGGTTGATTATATTCCCGCTGGGACAGAGACTGACTTTTATAAATTATAAGTCTTCAGCGATCCTGAAAGAATGTTCTGTTACATTAGTGATTACAATTGTTTGAATTCATAAGGCTGGTAGACTGTATTTCTAGTGAAACACTGTTCTTGTGTGTGTAGAAAATGGCACTTTGAAAACATATTTTTATCCTTGGCGCCTCCGAAGGGGCATATTAATAGTACTGTCCTTCCCCTCTAAAAACTACGTTTGTATATGCAAACTTTTAACATGCTCTTGATCTATTTTCACTCTTCATATTTCGTCATACCTTGCACATAATATGTACAGTCAGTGCCAACAACAAACTTATCATACCAGTATCTAAAGGTCCAATCTCATTAAAATCAAATCCTAATTACGCTTTGATACACTCCGCTTCTAGGATCTCAGATGATGTTCGAGTGGACTGAACAAATGAAAATCCACATAAAACACATATATTCGAAAAAAGATAAAGTCACCATGTGTTATTGCTGTGGATTGCATGATAAACTCAAAGAAATACACTAACTGGCATATTTTACATCAAGAATACAAAGAAAATCATGGGCGTGGCCATTTTTTGGAACATTCTATTTGTTTCCACTAATATATAATGTACCGAGATTATTGCGATTGTTAACTTCCAATACCAAGCGATTTTGTTGGCTGAAAACTGATTGGCTAATCATAAGGTCAATCTGATGTGAATGCAGTGTTGTCAGATCCTTGTAGTGTAGAGTATCGAAGCATAATAATTGCTAAAGGTCAAGGTCATAGTCTGGCTTCAAGAGTCAAATTTTACCCAAAACTTAATTCACATCTTTCATTCTTTCCCTTTCCTTCATCAAACTTATCATATGTACATCTATATTGACAACAGCCAACTTTTCATACCAATATCAAAAGCTCAAGGTCACATTATCTGGCTTCAAAAGTCTGAATGTTAACCAAAAACATAATGCAACAACATTTCTTATAACTTCTAATTTGGTCATATTTTTGCATCAGACTAGCATACCAGTAATTACCGTACATGTAATGACAAAAGTCAAGTAACTGTTATAATTTTCAATGTCAAAGTCAAGAGATCATTTTAGAGTATCGAAAACTTATCACAAACACTTGGTATACCATATAACCTGATAATTTTTATGCCCCCCAAAATTTTGGAGGCATATAGTAATATCACTATCCATCTGTCTGTCTGTCTGTCCGGATTCCGTCCGTCATTCCGGACCGCAACGTCACAACCCCTGCAGGGATTTTTAAATAACTTGGCACAAGTGATCATCATAACAAGACGATGTGTCGTGCACAAAACCCAGATCCGTACCTCAAAGGTCAGGGTTACACTTGAAGTTTATAGGTCAAAAACAGGTACGCAATTTCGTGTCCGGACCGTAACGTCACAACCACTGCAGGGATTTTTAAATAACTTGGCACAACTGATCATCATAACAAGACGATGTGTCGCATGCAAAACTCAGGTCTTCAAGGTCAAGGTTACACTTGGAGGTCAAAAGTCAAATTGTGTCCAGTCAATAACTCTGGTATTCGTGGACGGATTTTTAAATAACTTGGCACAAGTGCTCACCACAACAAGACGATGTGTCGCGCACAAAATCCAGGTCTGTGAACCCAAGGTCAAGGTCACACTTAGAGGTCAAAGGTCAAATTGTGTCCGGTCAATAACTTTTGCATGCCTGGACGGATTTTCAAATAACTTGGCACAAGTGCTCACCACAACCAAACGACGTGTCTTGCACAAAATCCAGGTCCATGGCTCCAAGGTCAAGTCATACTTAGAGGTCAAAGGACACTTCGGGGGCATTTATCACTTACAGTGATATTTCTTGTTCATATTTATTTTGCGTAGGCATGCATTGACAACATTCCTTATATTAACTTTACACAGTCTCACTGTTTAAAAGTCAAATTTAATAAACAGTTGAGGGTCTTACTGTCTATGACTGCCTCTCTTTGTTTTTTTATCGATTGTTACAATTTTCTTTGTTAGATGATAAGAACTATACTGAAAGGAAAAAGAAACACGACACGGAAATTTCCGCTATATATTGTATATACTGCACACTTAATTCCATATATATTCCAAGGAAATCCTGTGATGTTTTGTAAAAAAAAAAAGTTGCAGTTAGTTAGAGAAAGGACACAACTGTGATGTTGTAGATCACAACATTTTAATCACACTTTGTAACAAGAAATTCATAAATGTTGAAGTTCCCCTTTGAAAAATTGAGCCAGTTCAGTACTCAGTATTTAACGTAAAGAGTTTGCAAAATTTTGCATCCTTAGTTTCCTCACATGCTTGAGCCAAACGCGTACTCTGTCAATAATGAAACTTTGCAGGAAAAAGGAAAGATCTTACATAGCCATGTACCATTCGATTAACAGCAACATATTGTACATACAATATATATAGCGGAAATTCCCGTGTCGCGTTTCTTTTTCCTTTCAGTATATATTTGGTGAAACATGTGACAATATACTACATGTGATTATTTCTACAAAATCTCTGTATGCTAAGGTCAGCAGATTGACAGAGAAATACTGCACTGTTCTTGCGGGGTCTAAAAGAATGTCAGTTCAAGCCCTAGAGACTGTACACATTTTTTTATCAGCAATTTAATGGACGAACTATTACATGAACGTTTTATTGCGCCAGATAATTTCTCTGTGGTACTTGGCAAATCAATATCCCAACATTTGTATTACTGGCTCCTTCGAGGACCGATACCCGTTAGTATTAAAGACATGTATTTGATTAAAGTTTAGATATTTTAGAATTCTTAATTATAAATACTGTTTACTCATTTCAGAGACTGGACATGACCCAGCAGTACATGGTGCTAGATTGGAGGACAGATACTACAACAACTCTTCATTCAAGGTCAGTTAAGGTCATTGTAGGTTATTCAAGGTCATTCAAGGTCAGTGAAGGTCATTGTGGCTTATTCAAGAGACTTATTCATGACCTACTAAGCTAGAGGACAGACTCAAGGTCATTATAGGTTATTCAAGGTAAGTGTAGGTCAGGGCCCACATTTATGTGGAGTGAGGTGTGGACATGACCCACTAATCTAGAGGACCGACTCAATCAAGGTCATTATAGGTTATTCAAGGTCAGTGCAGTGTAGGTCAGGGCCCACATTTATGTGGAGTGAGGTGTGGACATGATCCACTAAGCTAGAGGGCCGACTCAATCAAGGTCATTATTAGGTTATTCAAGGTCAATTTAGGTCAGGGCCCACGTTTTTGTGAAGTGAGGACGTGACCCACTAAGCTAGAGGACAGACTCAATCAAGGTCATTATAGGTTATTGAAGGTCAGTGTAGGCCAAGGCCCATGTTTATGCTGGCCACTAAGCCAGCAGCGACTCATTTCAGGTCATTGTAGTTTTGGGCTTTGTGTGGTAGGGAATTGAAGAAGGGCACAACATTTTTCCTCGCAGACCCTTGAAATAGATCATGCTTTCAGGTTTGGTAACTTTTGTCTTTCACGTATGCAAGAAGCCTACAGCTGTAATTAACTAAATTATAGTAGAATTATTAAGGTAACATTTATATCACTGAGAGTAATTTATAAATTTCTTGTTTATGATTGAGACAATTTGTGCAACGTTAAATCTCAAACAATGTTGTGAATTTTGCAACATTAAATCTCAAACAATGTTGTGAATTTCGCTTCTAGTCACCTTCAGTAGACCCTGGCTCACCACAGCAACAAGATGCTGCCCTCAAGATACAGACAAACTATCGAAAACATGCCGCCGAACAGGAAGTGGGGGAGATGCGACAGGAAGAAGCGGCAGAGAAGATCCAGGCAGGTTTCCGTGGTTACCAGGATAGACAGAAATTTGAAGAGATGAAGTAAGTTGTCTGTTTCTGAAGTTTTTAAAATGTGGAAAATCTTAACATCTTCAACAAAGTGTGAGTTTGTTTGTAATAAACCCCCGCCAAACCGTGTTTGAAGGGGATTACTGGAATCAGTTTGTACGCTTGTCTGACAGTCTGAATGGCTAAGGTTAGAGTTTTTTGGGAACATTATTAAAAAACTGTCACGCGATAACTCGTGATTTACTGAACCTACAATTTTAAAACATTATTCAAGTACTCTCCTCGGTAACACAATGGCTCCTATCGATTATGGGGTCAGTAGGTAAAAGGTCAAGGTCACCATAACCTGATCATGAAATGCTTTCTGTCGGATTACTTGAGGTGTAGACTTACAACCTTGAACCTTTATACAAATATTTAAAATAATAATAAAACACTTTTTTCCACACAATAATTCTAACATATTAAGTGATATAAAAGCTATATTTCTCCACATTTTATTAATTTTCTTTGCCATCCATTATATACCTCTGCTTATAAAGTTAGTGGGGGGGATTGTCTAATAGGGCAACAGTTCTAGTTATAACGTGGTGTGAATATTTGAGACCTAATAATTATTAACAGACTGGATTTGTTTTGGTTAAATCTATGTTTACTTATAACACAGCATAAAAAGAGCTTCAACTTCTTCACAGAGTTGATTTGTTTGAGCTGAAACCCTGTGTAAATAAAATGCAGCGTGAAAAAATAGCTTATAATTATAACTTTTTCATGAGTCAATTTGAGTTTAAACTCTGTTTTAATGAGGGAAAGGAAACAGTATTAAAAGCTAAAACACTATGTGAATAAAAAATAACTGTATTTAAAGAACTGACAACTTCTTCCCAGAGTTGATTTGTTTCAGGTAAAACTCTTTATAAATAAAATGCAGCATATCAAAAGATTACAAAACCTTCTTCACAAAGTCGATTTGTTTGTTCTAAAACTCAGTATAAATATAAAAAAAAACAGTATTAAACAAGCTTACAATTTCTTCACACAGTCGAATTGTGTGAGCTTAAAGGGAATGTAGCGCCACAGCCAAACCATCTTTGTTATTGAGAGTTCTGAAAAAAATGAATAAAGGTGAAAGAATTTCCAAAATCGGATGATAAACGAAGAAGTTATGATTATTTGAAGTTTCTGTTGAAACGGATATGGAAGCTGCCATTTTGAGAGCTATGACATCACTTTTCTAATGACCATATATGGAATATTTATAAATATGAAAACATTACTGATTAATAGGAAAAATGACAGCTACTTTATGAAAAATATGTATACTTAATGGCAATAATGCTGTATATTACCAGTAAAGGATTTTGCATTCATTTGCAGCGACTTTCTTTGCTTCAAATGATTTTGATCAATATTCCATATATGGTAATTTGGAACTATGACGTCATAGTTCTAAAAATGGTGGCTCCCATATTCGTTTTAGCAACCTTTAAAGGTCATATCTTTTTTGTTTATCATCCGATTTTGATAATTCTTTCACCTTTTCCCAAGTTTTTCAGAACTCTCAGTAATAAAGCCTGTTTGGCCGTGGCGCTACATTCCCTTTAAACTCTGTAATTAGAATGCAGCATGAAAAAATACCTTACAATTCTGCACAGAGTCTATTTGTTTTGAGCTATAGTAATAACTGCGTTTGTGTGAAATAATCAACTAAACATCACCTAGTCGATACAGCTCATCCAAATGAATCATAGTCGGATCTTTTTCTCATTTTTTTCTTTAATTATTATAATTATCCTTTTTGATAGTAAAGGGGACTTGAATTTGAGAGAGCCAGAAAATACATGCTAGAAACCTTTAGTTCTTTCTCTTTTGGGACACACGGCAATCTTGATTTTTTGAAAACTCACAGCATCCCGTTAGTTTTTCTACGCAACTTGAATTGTTCAATCATTAATATTAATTATAAGAATAGTATAAGGCAAACTGTTTTGTCATAATTGTAACTTAGATTATATTGCACCAATAATATGGGTCCTGGATAAAAAGAAAAAGAAAATTCAAAATTTTATTTAATGATATGCAAGCAGTTTTAAAGTCAAAATGATACTGGATTAATAAAACAAGAAGCTAATTTTAACCCTTAACCCACTAGGCACAACTATATTAGCCTTTGCATTCATTGTAAACCCAGATCAGCCTGCGAGTAACTCACAGTTCAGGCAATGTCCAGCTGCTGATCAGTCATTTTCCCCAAAACACCCCTTTGTTTGGAAATGGAATGGTCTTAATTCAAAGGAAGAACGGTCCGTAATATATATGTAGCGGGTTAAGGGTTAATGCTGGATGAAAACTTCAAGATTGTCGTGTATCCCTTTAATAGTACAGTTTATCTTGCATGAATATATCATATTCATCAATGAATATATCTTTGTATATCATTCATCAATCTGTTAAATTTCACAGTGTTCCAAACTTTTGACCATTATTTTTGTTTTTCCTTTTTGGCGAGAAAAAGATTCAAAATCAGGAAAGAGGTAACGACAATTCAGTGTTTCTAAACTTGCATGTTGCAATTGCCTGAGCTATTGTGGTATTCAACATTGTCTTCCACGTTTTACAGTCTAACAACAGCCATATTTCTTGCATACCCGACAAGGATATTCTCATTTTTGACCTGTGCTGGTAAATCTTATCTTGCTCACTGGTTGGATTAACATACAATGAGCTATTAGTGGAACGCTGTGGTCTAGTGGTATAGTGGTAGAGCGTTGGACACGCGAACAAAAAGTTTCGGGTTCGATCCCCGCCATGACCATAATTATATGTTGTATCCCTGAGCAAGACACCTTGCCTGCTTAATACTGGTTCTACCTAGGAAGACATCAAGAGTGATTAAAATAAGTTCAGAGAGCTTTCGTTACAATCGATGTAAGATAAATAAGTTTAAAACTAATGTCTGTAAGTATGGGGTTTGATGTGGCTTTTAACAATCATTCAGTTATATCACGACAGTGTCTGCTTGTAGCAGTGAGCTGTATTCTCAACATTATAGTGCTGCCACACAGGAATACCACGCCATAGACACATGATATGGCACAGCAGTCAGTCACGTTATAACGACACTGGGCTGACTAGTCCTTGAAATACGCTTTATATGCTGAGCGTCAAGCAGTTAAGAGAGCTACTAGTACCATTAAAGTCTTTAGTATGGTACAACTTCCTGCATGCGAGGCGGATGCTCTACCACTACACCACCGCAGCTTTCCAAATAAGCATACACATCTAGGTTAATGGCAGTGTCAACGCACAAAATGTCAGTGGTATGCAAGAAAAAAATAATCGTGTGTATCCGTTTCAAACAGGAAAATTCCAACTGTTTAGATCTGAGTCTTCGAACGCCTTGGTTTCATTCAGAACAGTTATACAAAGGGTTGGAATTTCCTATCTGAACCTAATGCCCATGAAAGATTCTTATAATCTAATACAGTTTATAATTAGTAAGCTTATATTAAGTAACGGGGTTTGGATTTGCATATACTGTAATTTGCATTAACTACTAACCATTCTACCTATTTAAACTTCCACAGGCATAAGTTCTAACAATGCTGAGCCATCTAACAGCCTAGCTTAGACATAATTATGTAGATTTTGTTCAGTGAATTAGATTATTAGTTTCATATTTTCGATTTGTTTTTAACTATAACGGTTGGTAATCACTGGATCTACCTCCATTTGGAGGTGTATGGGAAAGTGCTCCAATGCCTCTTCCAAGCTAGTTTCATCGCCAAAGAAAAAGGTAAATAATGTCAGTATGCCTTTTTATTTCTTCGTTGAAGTACAAAGTAGGCATCTTCGAGAACAAAATAATATGGGCCGTGTGTGAAGCTTAAACATAACAACACGGAACTGCATTCACACATTTTTCATATCAAGGCAAATAAAAAAAATAACGAATATTTTTGGCATTGGAACTAGCTCAGAAGTCGCAATTTTTCGTAAGCCTCCAAACGGAGGTAGCTCCACTGATTACCAGCCGTGCTATATGGCCGGACAGTCATCAGTATTTAATTGCTACCTTCAGCAATACGTTTGTATAATGAAATAAGTTGTTTTTAATATATGGGAGGTAATTCTGATACTTCGCCTTAAAAATAATAAAGTAATACACAGTTTTCACATCCTTATACCTGGCATTTCTATTGTCTTCAAACAATGATATCATTGTTCATTATGTTTAATCTATGCTCCTAAAAAGTTGTGCTAATTTTTTTTCGTTCAGTATATAATATATATACTTGCATGCGCATGTAATAACTATATGGTTTTTAGTATACTCCGTAGTTGTAGTAAATAGTCATGAATAGATACAAATGTTCAGACCTGGAATGACCATATTTGGTGTACATTTATGAATTTAGTATTGCATGTCACAATATCCAACATGCTCACTCATACATACATGTTGTATTGTTTATTGTCTTCCAACTCATTTATCCCTTCTACCAATTGGCAACCACTGTACCTTCTAACTCGGTTGGAACTGTTGCCCTATTTGCAACAACTGTACCCTCTATACTGGTTGGAACTGGTGCCAGATTTTTAACCAGTGTACCCTCTAACTTTGTTGGAACTGGTACCCGATTTGCAACCATTGTACCCTACAACTCGGTTGAAACTGGTGCCCGATTTTTAACCACTGTACCCTCTAATTTGGTTGAAACTGGTGCTCGATTTTTAACCACTATACCCTACAACTCGGTTGAAACTTGTGCTCACTTTTTTAACCACTGAACCCGGTAACTTCGTTGGAACTGGTGCCCTATTTGCAACCACTGTACCCTCTTACTCAGTTGGAACTGGTGCCCGATTTGCAAACAGTGTACCCTCTAACTTCGTTGGAACTGGTGCCCGATTTGCAACCACTGTACCCTCAAACTTTGTTGGAACTGGTGCCCGATTTGCAACCACTGTACCCTCTTACTCAGTTGGAACTGGTGCCCAATTTGCACAACTGTACCCTCTGACTCAGTTGGAACTGGTGCCCAATTTGCACAACTGTACCCTCTAACTTCGTTGGAACTTGTGCCCTATTTGCAACCACTGTACCCTCTAACTTCGTTGGAACTGGTGCCCAATTTGCAACCACTGACCTTTTATACTGGTTGGAACTGGTGCCCTATTTGAAACCACTGTACCCTCTAACTTTGTTGGAACTGGTGCCCGATTGGCAACCACTGTACTCTCTATACTGGTTGGAACTGGTGTCCGATTTGCAACCACTGTACCTTTTATACTGGTTGTAACTGTTGCCCTATTTGCAACCACTGTACCCTCTAACTCAGTTGGAACTGGTGCCCAATTTGCAACCACTGTACCCTCTAACTTTGTTGGAACTGGTGCCCAATTTGCAACCACTGTACCCTCTAACTTTGTTGGAACTGGTGCCCAATTTGCAACCACTGTACCCTCTAACTTTGTTGGAACTGGTGCTCTATTGGCAACCAGTGTACCCTCTATTTTGTTTGAACTGGTGCCCAATTTTGTTGGAACTGGTGCCCTATTTGCAACCACTGTACCCTCTAACTCAGTTGGAACTGGTGCCCAATTTGCACAACTGTACCCTCTAACTTCGTTGGAACTTGTGCCCTATTTGCAACCACTGTACCCTCTAACTTCGTTGGAACTGGTGCCCAATTTGCAACCACTGACCTTTTATACTGGTTGGAACTGGTGCCCTATTTGAAACCACTGTACCCTCTAACTTTGTTGGAACTGGTGCCCGATTGGCAACCACTGTACTCTCTATACTGGTTGGAACTGGTGTCCGATTTGCAACCACTGTACCTTTTATACTGGTTGTAACTGTTGCCCTATTTGCAACCACTGTACCCTCTAACTCAGTTGGAACTGGTGCCCAATTTGCAACCACTGTACCCTCTAACTTTGTTGGAACTGGTGCCCAATTTGCAACCACTGTACCCTCTAACTTTGTTGGAACTGGTGCCCAATTTGCAACCACTGTACCCTCTAACTTTGTTGGAACTGGTGCTCTATTGGCAACCAGTGTACCCTCTATTTTGTTTGAACTGGTGCCCAATTTTGTTGGAACTGGTGCCCTATTTGCAACCACTGTACCCTCTAACTCAGCTGGAACTGGTGACCGATTTGCAACCACTTTATCTCTATACTGGTTGGAACTGACCACAGTATCTGCTAATCTAGCTGATTGGATCTGGTGACATGGTAGAGGAATGGTCTCCTTGCTAGCTTAGATACAGTTGTTCTGAGTGAGTGAGTGTGTCTAGTTTTAAAAAGTCATATGAGAATCTGAATTAAATATTCCTCTAAACCCATTCATCTTTTTTTGCGCTATTTAGTTTTTAGCTTTACTGTCCAAAGACCAGCAGGGCTTATACGATAGCATTTTGTCTGGCTGCTTGGGTATGAGCATGTGCGTCCACCCCACTCGCCATTTTCTTCAACCCCTCCCCCCACACACACACCCCTCCTTCCGCCAAATATTTAAAGCATATAAGCTTTGTTTTTCACTTGATTTCCACAAACTTTGTACAGCAACTCGAGTGAAACAGACTCTCTTGGGCCTCTTGTTTTAGAACCCCACCCACAGACAGAAAGAGTAAACGGAGAGACTTGGGATCCATCCTCCTACTCATACTAAAAAATAAGTTTTTACATGGCCGGAGGATAGACTCCAGTGTATGGAAGCAGCGAAAATTAAGTTACTGCGTAAAATCACTGCTTCAGGTCATAATCGCAAAAAAGAAGCCGACGGATATCTGTTATAAAAAAAGAGCAATCCCAGGTTCCCCTGTATTTTCATTATTTCTCTCCGGTATAATCAACTCTCAATGATCTCCTCGAGAGTTTGTTTTGACCCCTGGTTTCACTCAATCCTAATAATGAAATTAAAATGTATAACAAAATTGGACCTGAAGTTATAATTATGAAACAGTGCAGCTCCTGTCCAATACCACTGACAGATACCTCATCTCTGTTTCCTATCACACCAGAGGCTCTGCCAATTCATTCATTCACACCATAAATAATACTAATTATATTGGATTGATGTAAAAATAAAGTCCATGAATTTTAATTAATTAAATTAAACAAATATTCGCTGCATTTTGTCTTAATTTGAAAACATAAAAAATGCATAATTCATAATTTTCATGCGTGCCAAATACGCATTGAAGATTTACACACAGGGGCAAAATGTGATTCGTATTAGCCGTTGTGTGATGAAGTTTTCAATATTTTTTACAGCAGAGGTTGACTGGTTGTGATATTCGGCTTAATTTTGGAGAATAGCAGCAAACAGGCGTGCCAGTCAAGTAATCTGTATTGGTAGAGTGTTTGCTCAAAATAAAGCAGTTTACACATTAGCCGTAACATTGACAAACATTACACAACTACCATTATTGAATATTTACTAAAAATAAACAAGATGTTTGAAGGAATTCAATAGCAGTACAAAAAAAGTACCACTTCGTGGGATTGAACCTCTAACACCCTAATAAATACTTTGTGACCAATAGAAATGTATATAAATGCGGTCCCAGCAATGTCTACAATCGGTCCCAACAATGTCTACAACCAATAAATAAAAATATATTTTTTCAAATTAATGAATTTATTACTACATCCTTGTTTGAGTTCATGTTTCCATGTATACATTTCACTGAATAAAAATCAGAGTTATTTTCTTATGCTCAATATACGCTTTACTTACGGACATTGTCCTTTTAAGCAATTGCTCTAGTGATACTGGTGCTCTAGTGATATTGGTTACAAGAGTCGTCATGATTTACTAAATGTCTGCGAAAAGTCAGAAAAACTTATTGATTCTTTAAACCACAAACTGATCAATATCTTGCCCCACAAAACAATGTTGTTATATGAAGTAACGGCACGCTGGCAGTAAAAACAATGGAGTACTGAATGTTGTCTTTCTGAAGGCTGGAATTGGTGATAAATCACAGTTGGCATTAAGACATGGTAATTTTGATTTTTGGAGTCAATATTCCTGTGATTGCCCCTCAGTTCTTTTGAAATTAATATTACTTAAGTTAACAATAGAGGAGTGATCTCTCCTTGGGTATGTATCATCTCCGTGGCTGAATGGTTAACGACGTTACGTTGTAAACCTTCGCCTCTCACTGCTGCTGGTTCGAATCCCATTGGGAGCTCAACTTGTGTCAGTTGTTATGTATGGCGGGAGCTGGTGTACAGTACTAGTTCTACCCAGGAAAAGTGGGTGGTCTGCTGCCTCCACCACAAAAATATTGACCGTCATATCCTTACATGTGTTGAAAATGACATAAAACACCATACAAACTCCTTGGGTCCAAAAATTATCTGGGGCTCTGGAGCACATTTGTGTTAGTCTAAAAATAAGGGCACTGATAACAAACCAACCAAAATTAATATTATTTTTGGGAGATGTTTATAACTTTTTTTTATTGATTTCTTTACATAATTATAATGATTCAAAAAGTTCCAGAGTGGGGATTAGATCACCGCAGTGGAAATCAGGCAGCGTTACCACTACACAAACACAGAAAATAACAACATATACATGTTTATTGCCGGAACAAGTACCATTTTTACTTTCCAATTAGAATAAGCTCTACAGTTAAAAACGTAGATTTAAGGGACATTACCGATGCGTAGTGAAAGAAAAGGCTGCTTCACTCTGAAGTACAAGCAGTGCTGTCATTGTCTTGCCCTTTGAGAAGATAATGTCAGTGACCTGAAGGAAACAGTTATAGGTCTCAATAAGGCAGCTGATATAAAACTTCTTTCTTATCAACTTTTTTTTCCCTTATGTAAGTAGTACCGATAAAAGGACCCATTCCCAATTGCAAAAGGTATGTTTTTAGCTCTCCTGGCCGAAGTCCGACGTCTGTCCGTCTGTCGTTAACTGTTGTCTCTTTAAAATGATAGGGCCTTCATTTTTCATCCGATCTTTTCCAAACTTTACCAGATTGTTAATATCAATGAAAGCTTGGACAAGTTATATAGAGAAAAACTTCAAAAATCTTCTTCTCCAAAACTATAAGAGCCAAAGGTTTAATATTTTGTATTTACCATCAGCTTATTGTGTCCTCTACCAAGTTGGTTCAAATGGTGACCATGGGGTCAAATTTGGCCCCACCCAAGGGGTCACAGTTTTACATAGACTGATATAGGAAAAAACTTTAAAATTAACTTCTCTGAAACTACAATAGATCAAGGTTTAATATTTTGTATTTATTATCAGCTTATGTTCCTCTAACAAGTTTGTTCAAATGGTGACCCTGGGGTCTAATTAAGCCCCGCCCCAGGGGTCACAGTTTTACATAGACTTATATATAGGGAAAAACTTTAAAAATCTTCCTCTCTGAAACTACAAGATTCAAAGGTTTAATACTTTGTATTTACACTCAGCTTATGGTCCTATACGAAATTTGTTTGAATGGTCATCCTGGGGTAAAATTTGCCCCACCCCAGTGGTCACATGTTTTACATAGAGTTACATAAGGAAAAACGTTTACTTCTCTGAAAGTACAAGAGCCAGAGGTTTAATATTTTGTATTTACCTCAGCTTATGGTACTCTACCAAATTTGTTCAAATGGTAACTCTGGAGTTAAAATTTGGCCCTGTCCCCAGGGTCACATGTCAAACTTTGTTTGAGTGTTGATATTAACGAAAGTTTGATTTGTTTTAATGCTAGCCCAACTTGAGCCAAATACATCCCTCCCCCTATATCTTGGTAATTGAAGACACTTCATAAAAAAAAACTAGTTTGATACTGCCATATCTGACACACAGTCCTTCTATCAGTCCCCACCTCACCCCACCATGGAC
The DNA here is from genome assembly GCA_037043455.1 of Cyrtodaria siliqua. NCBI lineage: Eukaryota > Metazoa > Mollusca > Bivalvia > Adapedonta > Hiatellidae > Cyrtodaria > Cyrtodaria siliqua. Next base: position 82,013 of record JAWPHD010006336.1, read on the forward strand.
TCCATATATCCAGTAGAGTGATACAGGCCCTCTTGGGCCTCTTGTTTCCCAATTCTGGTATAAAAACTCCGAATTGAAAGCAATTTAATTTTTTTAAATAAAAGTCAATACAAATGTATTGCTGGAATTCTTTTTAAAGATCATCAATTGTCATTAGACTGCTGCCTGGCGCATGTTACATACATGGTATTGTGTTACATGCATTAATGCTTTTGTTGGATAATGAAAAAAAGTCGCAATTTAAGGGAAAATAATCATTTTCCCAAATGAATGGGAACCGGTACCATTCCCAAAAAGGGTGAAAAAACTTCCGCTTTGAAAAAAAGAAAAAAGAAGCTTAATATAGGTTTTAGACTACTTTGACTGTATGCTACTATGACAAATAAATGGCATTTGTGATACAATAAATACAATGTTCCAAAATATTGGTTATGAGTTATAAGACTTTTTGGAAGCGTCATTTCCCTTGTGTATCCACTATCCATAAAAAAGGTAGTTAGGTAAAATATCCACAATAACTAATGGTACAATGTAGTCAGAAAGTGTTTCTCTGCCAATAAATCCTACCATAAATATAGGTTTCTTGCCCTATATTTAATCATAAAGAACGGTTTTGTCCTGCTCTATTAGCAAAACATCCTCTGTAGAACTGACCTGTCAATGCTGAGGGATTTAGCTCTAAGCTGTATGATACAATGGTATTTCATCTCTGGTTTATTGTCAGCTATTTTACTAAAACAACTTCTCTAAAACTGCTTAGTGGATTCATTGATAATTGGTCGTAGTTGCGACAATGTTCTTTGAGTGCTGCCTTTTTATACGCCCGTAGGAATGAATTATGTTGTGGTGTTGTCCGTCCGTCTGCCCATCTGTCTGTCAGTCCGTCCGTTAACTTTTACCTGACAACTGATTGTGGCAAATAACTTTCAAAGAATAAGGTCTACAACAATGAATACAGTTGATAAAGGCCCATAATTCTGTTTTCATATCTTTTGATTTATTCTCCTTAGAAAAAAGGTTTAATCTGGAAATTAACCTTACCTTTTACAAGTGATTGTGGCTAATAATAACGTTCAAAGTGTTAGGTGTTCAACAAGAGGTCAATGACCTTGAAGCTCTACTGATTGATTTTGATTTCAGGAAGTAGTCGCTACAAACTGTTTTTTTGAAAATCTATTTTTAGCCGTGGTGGCCATCTTGAATTTCCGGCCGACCTGAAATTTTGCTAGGATCAATTAGACATCAAGAGCAACATTTCTGTGAAGTTTCATGAAAATCCATCAAGTAGTTTCAGAGGAGTAGTCGCTACAAGTTTTCATTATATAACTCTATGTAAACAAAGATGGCCACTGACAGCCATGTTTAACATTGAATCAAAATAATGTTCGACTCGGATAACCATCATGTCATGCTGATCATTTTAGAAAAAGTCCCATATCAATATCTCTTATAGTTTTCAAGAAGTAGTCGCTACAAACTTATTTTTTAAAAATCTATTTTTAGCCATGGTGGCCATCTTGAATTTCCGGCCGACCTGAAATTTTGCTAAGATCAATTAGACATCAATAGCAACATTCGTGTGAAGTTTCATGAAAATTTGTCAAGTAGTTTCAGAGGAGTAGTCGCTACAAGTTATCATTATATAACTCTATGTAAACAAACATGGCCACTGGCAGCCATGTTTAACGTCGAATCAAAATAATGTTCGACTTGAATAACCATCATGTCATGCTGATCATTTTAGAAAAAGTCCCATATCAATATCACTTATAGTTTTCAAGAAGAAGTCGCTACAAACTTGTATTTTGAAAATCTATTTTTAGCCATGGCGGCCATCTTAAAGGCCGACCTGAAATTTTGCAAGGATCAATTAGACATCAAGAGCAACATTCGTGTTAAGTTTCATGAAAATCCGTCAAGTATTTTCAGAGGAGTAGTCGCTACAAGTTATCATTATATAACTCTATGTAAACAAAGATGGCCACTGGCAGCCATGTTTAACGTCGAATCAAAATAATGTTCGACTCGGATAACCATCATGTCATGCTGATAATTTTAGAAAAAGTCCCATATCAATATCTCTTATAGTTTTCAAGAAGTAGTCGCTACAAACTTATTTTTTAAAAATCTATTTTTAGCCGTGGCGGCCATCTTGAATTTCCGGCCAACCTGAAGTTTTGCTAGGATCAATTAGACATCAAGAGCAACATTTCTGTGAAGTTTCATGAAAATCCGTCAAGTAGTTTCAGAGGAGTAGTCGCTACAAGTTTTCATTATATAACTCTATGTAAACAAAGATGGCCGCTGGCAGCCATGTTTAACGTCGAATCATAACGATTTTCGACAAGGACCAACATCATGTCATGCTGATAATTTTAGAAAAAGTCCCATATCAATATCACTTATAGTTTTCAAGAAGTAGTCGCTACAAACTTATTTTTTAAAACTCTATTTTTAGCCGTGGCGGCCATCTTGAATTTCCGGCCGACCTGAAATTTTGCTAGGATCAATTAGACATCAAGAGCAACATTCCTGTGAAGTTTCATGAAAATCCGTCAAGTAGTTTCAGAGGAGTAGTCGCTACAAGTTTTCCTTATATAACTGTATGTAAACAAAGATGGCCGCTGGCAGCCATGTTTAACGTCGAATCAAAACGATTTTCGACAAGGACCAACATCATGTCATGCTGATCAGTTTAGAAAAAGTCCCATAGCAATATCCCTTAGAGTTTTCAAGAAGTAGTCGCTACAAACTTGTTTTTTAAATACCTATTTTTAGATTTGGCGGCCATCTTGGATTTCACATCTACATGAATTTTTGCTCGGATCAACTAGACTTCATGGGCAACATTTCTGTAAAGTTTCATGAAAATCTATTCAGTAGTTTCAGAGGAGTAGTCGCTACAAAAAAAAAGTTAACGGACGGACGGACAGACAGACAGACAGACGGACGACGGACGCCGCACCACGGCATAAGCTCTGCTGATCTCTGATCAGTAGAGCTAAAAATGACTTTGCACACATCTTCAACATGATTCAATGAATACATTTATAAAGTCCCATAACTCTCTGCAGCCAGATTCATACATTTTTAGCTCTACTGGCCAAAGGCCAGGAGGGCTTATGCGATCACTTTTCGTCCGTCTGTCCGTCCGTCTGTTAGCAATTTTATAAAATCGACATCTCCTCTGAAACCGCTTGAAGGAATTTGATGATACTTCATCACAATGTTACTTGGGAGGGCCCCTCTCAGATTTGTGTTTTTTGCGGCCGCCAGTCATCCAAGATGGCCGCCATGGCTAAAACTAGGTCAAATTTAAGGAAATTTCAAACGACATCTCCTCCAAAACCACTTATTCCATTCTACTGAAATATCATATACATGTTCCATGGGTTGGCCTCTATCAAGTTTGTGTTTTTCGTTATCGTCAAATAATAAAAACGTCCGCCACGGCGACCCAAATTTTAAATAGAGTTATATAGGAAAAGGTTAAAAATGACATCTTCTCTGAAACTGCCTGAAAGATTTTGATGAAACTTAAGCACAATGATATTTGGGATAGTCCCTCTCAGATTTGTGTTTTTCGCGGCCGCCAGTCATCCAAGATGGCCGCCATGGCTAAAACTAGGTCAAATTTAAGTAAATTTCAAACGACATCTCCTCCAAAACCACTTATTCCATTCTACTGAAATATCATATACATGTTCCATGGGTTGGCCTCTATCAAGTTTGTGTTTTTCGTTATCGTCAAATAATAAAAACGTCCGCCACGGCGACCCAAAGTTTAAATAGAGTTATATAGGAAAAGGTTAAAAATGACATCTTCTCTGAAACTGCCTGAAAGATTTTGATGAAACTTAAGCACAATGATATTTGGGATAGTCCCTCTCAGATTTGTGTTTTTCGCGGCCGCCAGTCATCCAAGATGGCCGCCATGGCTAAAACTAGGTCAAATTTAAGTAAATTTCAAACGACATCTCCTCCGAAACCACTGATTCCATTCTAATGAAATATCATATACATGTTCCTTGGGTTGGCCTCTATTAAGTTTGTGTTTTCTTTTTGGTCGAATAATCAAAATGGCCGCCACGGCGACCCAAAATTTACATGAGTTATATAGGAAAAGTTTAAAAATGACATCTTCTCTGAAACTGATTAAAGGATTTTGATGAAACTTAATCACAATGATATTTGGGATAGTCCCCCTCAGATTTGTGTTTCTCGCAGCCGCCAGTCATCCAAGATGGCCGCCATGGCTAAAACTAGGTCAAATTTAAGTAAATTTCAAACGACATCTCCTCCAAAACCATTGATTCCATTCTAATGAAATATCATATACATGTTCCTTGGGTTGGCCTCTATTAAGTTTGTGTTTTTCTTTTTGGTCGAATAATCAAAAAGGCCGCCACGGCGACCCAAAATTTACATAGAGTTATATAGAAAAAGTTTAAAAATGACATCTTCTCTGAAACCGATTGAAGGATTTTGATGAAACTTAATCACAATGATATTTGGGATAGTCCCTCTCAGATTTATGTTTTTCATGGCCGCCAGTCATCCAACAAGATGTGCCCTTACCAAGTAATTACTATAGGATACTAATAATTTATACACTTCAAATGCAGGTGTTTGCTGGGTCTTCTTTAAAGATATTGTCTGTCTTTTTCCTTAATGCCTTATCATTGTAAGCCAATTACTTACTGCTATTATCTCTGTATCTCAGATGAACATTTACAACTGCTGGGAGAGACATACTGAGATTGTGAAGTAATTAATTGGTTATCTTGTAATGGGTTCACAGAGGTTGCACCTGAGCTATGTCTATATTAGTCCAGAATCTATTGTGCCTATACCTTTAGGATTTGCAAATGGTTGAAAGATGGAGGGTCTATAAACCTTACGTGCACGCATGAACACACGCACACACATACGCACGCACATACGCACGCACACACACAAGTTATGTGTCTATCATGAGGGATGGAGCTGAAGTGTTCGAGTAATGTTTAGTGTATTTACTTGACAAATTTATTGTTTAAGAATGCTTTATTATTTAGAAATTTGTTATTAAACCTCTCTGAGCGGCATAATGCATAAAATGATCAGAAAAGTTGCTCTGGTGCCATTTTGGGGGTTTTATACTCAACCTGGGCCTTTAACATTTGGGATATAAGCATTGAGAGAATAACTGAGGTTGAAATCAACACTGAACATTTAACATTTCGGTACAAAATGGCATATTTGTCAGTAAAAAAGCAACAAAACCATGACAATTCTTCTTCAAACTACAAATCAGCATTACTGATTTATTTAGCAACTGAAATATCTTTGGCAAAAAAGCTTTCCTGGAGCACTGGAATACCCTCTAGCTTAAATAATTCATAGATTTGCAATCACTTGACTGTCTGTCTATCCTTTAGAATCATTTCTCATCTTTTTTATTGTGGTGCCTTGTACTACTGGTAATGTGCTTGTCTGGTCAAGCTTGAGACACTGCAACAGAACATTTGCAGTGCTTTTTTGACTGTTTTTATAGCCAATATTGGGTTATATTATACCTCATTTGCATATTCCACTCTTTGTTTAATGTGACGTCATCCGGTCCATAAAGTTGCATATTGACCGGGCGCCCGGTCCGATGGCTATATTAACGGACGTGTGAAAAAAACGACGTCAAAATCAATCATAAAACGTATTGATTTAATTTGTTGGTCAGATTCGGTATAATATAACAAAATTAATAATGTATGGTGCTTCGGTCCATATGAAGTTTATGGACTGGGCAGTCAATAAACTTGCATATGGACCTCAACACCATACATTATCTGTTAAATATTCCCAGTGCCTAAACATATCTTTTTTTCCCAGTTTTGAGACAAAAATTTCCAGTTGAAAGAAAATTAAAAAAATTGGAAGCATCAGTTTCAAAAGTACTGAAAACAAAGTGGTTTTAAAAACCTCTGTTGACCAAAGTGTACTAAAAACAATATTAAAGATACAATTATTAAATGAATGTTTTACTGTGTTTCTTCCCAATTTTATGAAACATTGCGCCCTCAATTCCCAATTGTTATGGTATGGGTTAATATAATGTTCCCAAAAAATAGAAAAAAAACAACAACAATGATTTGTCTGGTCTTGTAAGCAAGTCACAATAGTCCCAATGCTTGCATGGTCTGTCGAAAGGGTACATAAATCATGCAGGTCCTATATACTGGAGTCTTTTCTCCGGACATTTGAAAAAAACAGAGTAATCTGTTCTGTAGTAAGAGTAAGGTGATCCCAGATTCTTCTGTATCGGCTCCCTCTCTCTTTGAGATGGCTTTAAATAAACGAATATGTTTTAACTGAGGAATCGTTAAGAAACCCTTCATTTATTTGTTTTTGTGACTAACACATTACCGAGGAACCACACCTGGTCTATACCAGTGTCGTCCTAACAAACTAATCATGGGAATAAAAGTTCTAGGGAATACTGTATAATCCATAATAAATGCCCCTCCCCTTATAAATGCCCCCACCCCTCCCCCTACTATTTTTTCAGAAATATATTTTTTAAAACTTACCAAAAGATGCAAGTTAATCTGTTTCATTCACAACGGAACACACAAAATCACTAGAAAGCTTAAATAATCCGATGTATTAATTGATTGATTGACATGCAGATTTTGGTTTCGGTAAAGAAAATCATTAACTAATGTCTGATTTAAAAGTTGAATTATGTGTTTTTAGTCTCAAATAAACAAATAAATGCCCCCAACCCCCTCCCCCACCCATCACCTTTTCAAATATGTTACACCCCCCATTTATTAGGATTATACCGTAAGCATTTAATTCCATCCTCATAGCTATATAGGTGTATTAAATGAATATAACTTTTATGCACTACTTTATCAATAAAATCCTCCATTATTGCTGAAAACAATTCAAGAAAATTAATGCCAAATTAACTGAAATGAGTTTTTTTCAAAACTTTATTTCTTGGTGGCCACGGGTATCATCAACACCATTTTAAATGTACATTTACTGCAGATGGTTCCTTATTTCCATTTCAGAAAACCACTTCCCACCTGTAATTTCTAGCTTCTAAAATCGCCGGTTTATCGGTTCCCAAACCGAAATCTGTTTCTCTGGAATTTTCTTTTCAAAATCTCTGTTTAAATCGGTCCCAGATATTTTATCTATCGGTCGTTAAAAAATCTACAATTGCCCTTCACACTCCTAATATCCTAAAATATGCCTTGCGGCAATATTCTTTGATCCATAACTCGATTGTTTGTCACTCGCTGTGCGAAAGTAGGTCAATTTGGTCAATTTGGACTAAACCATTACCGATAGTAGGGAGTTTTCCGGTAGAGTCTATAGCCAGGTAAGCATGCCTTTGATGTGTGATCAGTGAAAGTATATCACGCGTTCTGTCGGTTCACTGAAGCGAGTGTTACCGTCTGTAATTTCTTTGATATACCGTTAGTCGTAAGGTGCCTGTTTGCTTGTGTCAGTTTTTTTTTTTAAGTGGCCAAAGCTGGGACTGAAATTTGTTTGCGTCATTAAAAAAAAAAAATACCGAGATTGTTTGTTTGATTTTTTTTTTTACAATAACTTTAAGTATAATATTAATGACATTAATTAAGGAAAGTGATCAAACCTGAAACCGTTTTTTTTTTAAGTCTGACCGAAATTGTTTGCGTTAGTCGTAACATTTGGTATTAATTAAGCTAATTGATGAAAAACGATATTACTCAAATTTATGTAAAATCGTATATAATCCGCTAGTCCGCGCGTGTTAGTCCGCGTTTTATACCTACCCGGTTTATTAGACACTTCCGGTTCAATTCCTCAAATGATCAACAATTTTAATATTGAGTGAAAATTATTCATTCAGTAAAGCGAAGACATGATGTCAGTCATTAAAATGTACAAATTGTGATAAAGTAAGTTATAAATAATACAAATATAATACAAACATACATTTTAAATAGTTCTCTATATCAATGACTAAACGGAAAAAATACATGGTGCAGCTGACATGGTGGGTGGGGTATGGCGATTTTAGTGATTTTTTCAAAATAAGTGCGATTCTAACTGCAGTAAAAAAACCTGGACTGATTTGCATTTTAAAATTTTAGAAGCCCTGATTCGGATGCATATTCCCTTCTATGGGTCCATATTTTATTTCCATTAATTAAAAATGTCATCAGGGAAATACATGGCATGGTATTGATGGAGTTACTGAAACATAGAATCCAGAGAAATATCCCCTCTGTCAATAATTAAAGCACAATAGCATTTAGCTATATAGGCAATGGAAATCATGGTAAAAAGTATGGTTGCTAAAATGATAAAAAAAAAATATTTAAAAAGAGGGAACCACATTTTTTATATAGAGGATATTACATGAGTGACTGTTTATAATTCATTTTAATAAACTTTTTATCCAACAAGTTTGTTAAAGTCAATAAATACACTAGCTGTCACAAATGTAAGATTCTATTTATCCCATAACATGCCTACGAATGACATGATGTTGGTCCTTGTTGAAAATTATTTTCAGTGGCTATCTTTGTTTAAATATAGAGGATCTTACATGAGTATTCATTCATTATTGAATTTATTAAACGAGTTGGCAAAATGATATAATGTGAGGCTCTTGCCGAGAATTATATCATTTTTGCTAACGAGTTTAATAAATTCAACAATGAATGAGAACGAATGTTAGATTCTATTTATCACATAACTCACATATCGATTTTTATCGCATTTTGCCTGTCGCTTTAACACGCAAAACCGACATAAACCGTGGGAATTGGATCATAGTCATTATCAATTTTTTTGACAGCGCGTACTGTGCTTATTTGCATAGTTATATTCCACTCCCACACCAGTTATGAGATAAAGAGTTATATAGTAAAAACTTGTAAGGACTACTCCTCTGAAACTACTTGACAGATTTTCATGAAACTTCACAGGAATGCTGATCTAGCTATCTAAGCCTATCAGTAGAGCTTCAAGGTCATTGACCTCTTGTTGTTACAAAAACAACCCCATCTAGTTGTCATTTTACCAAATTGATGTGACACCTTCAACCACCTTCAACCAAATTTAACTAACATGAAATTTATGAAGTAAGATTTCAAATAATGATAACTATAATGATAATAAAGATAAGGTGTATTGCATTATATACCATGCAAACAATTGGGATTAAATGTGTTACTGTGCATAAACACAGTAATTTAGTCCTCATTTGCATCTGTAATACACTATAGCGTATTACAAGAAATTCACTCCCAGAAGCCATGTTATATGATAAATTTGAATACTGTATACCTTCATTGTTATCTGTAGATCTCCGGAAAAAAAGACGGAAGAAGAAGAAGTTGACATTGACCTTGATGACCCGGATGTTGCGAAGGCCGCAGTTAAGATACAGGCAGGATTCAAGGGATTCAAGGCTAGACAGGAAATCAAAGACTTAAAGGTCAGTCAGTGTCAAAGGTCATGGGGATGATTTACAAAGAGGTCATGAGGCATAAGTTCAAAGGTCATGGGAAGGAGATGAAATTATGGCATCATTTAAAAGTAGGTTAAATTTAAACGAAAATAATGTGTTTTTTTCAGCATTTCAGGTTTATCAAGAATCACATGCATTTTTCCCAGATAAAAATCATGTGGAAAATAAAAATAAACTGTTAAAACATTTGCCCTTTACGGCACCCCACCTCCCCCTTCCAGATCACCTTCCAGATCAGTGCACCATTTACAGGATCATGTGGCAGACTCCTCTAGGTAAGTTGTGATTGGCAGAGGCGCTCGATGGCTTCCCTCCGCCTTTAAATTACGCCACTTTTTTTTTTCTCAGCGGTGATACTTTATCCTGGTATTGATCTTAGTAATAATGTTTGATAGACTTCTTGCAGATCGAGTCCTTAGCTACGTAATGCCCCCAAAGTGCTCACTTATTACATTTCTTATTTATCATGTAGCCACTTTTTCTTCTTGTATTGGCCCTTCTCATTTATAAGCGAGAGTTGCCCGGAGTAGACATGCAGAATAAGGTAGGTGCATTACTTTCACACTTTCTTAAGTAGGAAACTTCTAGCTGGTCAAACTTAATATCTGTGTGCTCTGCTTCTGTAATGTATAGTTTTCTCATTTTACTAGAAAGGAAAATTGCGTTCATAATCCAAATCTCCAAGTAAATCTTCTTTTGGTATTTAATTAAATAAAAATGGAAGTATTCAAAATTGTCTGTCGGCTGTCGGCAGCAATAACTCGGATTTCTGTTTTAGTGTTCATGTTTCCGAGAGAAAAAGCAAATCGGTTATTTTTGTCGAACATTTGAATAATTGACAGTGAATGGCTGTTTAATATCACATGATTGGCAGAGGGCTTTAGTGTTTCACACTTTTGTTTTTTATTTCCGCTGTAGTAGTAATTTTGCTCGATGTATTTGCAATTAAATTATCACAAGGAAAATGTGCATGTTGAAATTCTATGCTATAATTTTCAAAGTCTCATACATATAGCTGTTATAGCGTTATAGTATTTGGGTTTGACGACCAAAACAGATTATAAGAGCTATATAAAATGTTCACAGCTCAGTCTTACAAAGCTTCAGTGATTGTTGTGTGTGGGTTTTCTGATGATTTTTTAATTATATATATATATATATATATTTTTTTTTTTTTTTTTTTTTTTTTTTTTACCTTTTCTTTGTATGCAAAGTGCTTCTTCAAATTATTTTCACTTCATCTAGTCAGTGGAATATAGATTACTGACTAGATTATTTTAAACTGTTAAAACTATAAATTGTGCATTCCAGTCAACTGCATAATATAGCATTGTTGTAATAGAGCTTTTATGTTTCAAGGAAATTACAATGTAAAATGAGAAACACATTCATTCATGTTTAAAGGGACACGCGGCAATCTTGATTTATTTTTTTAAACTCAAGGATTCAATCATTAATATTAATTAAAATAGTTCAAAGTAAATTGTTTTTACGTATTAATAACTATATATTATATTGCACAAATAATATATTAAAAAAATTGATAGAATAACAAAGGCAATTAAGATTTCAAATGTTTAATTAATTATATGCAAGCTGCAGTTTTAAAGTCAAAATAGGATTAATAAATCGAGGTGATAATTTTCATTACGTGGTCCGAGTATTAGCTTTCATACACCATCCAACCCCTTCTCCAAGAACCAAAAACTGGGTTGGCTGGGGTATAAAATAAAAGCTTAATTTCGGCTTAAAACTTTTAATAGGTAAAATTAAAACATTTAATATGTAATTTTAAACAGGCTATCGCATTTGTCAGTAAAACATGTTTTTAAACGTGTTTTATTGTCGAAATATCCTTTATAAAGTCCTGCTAATATAATTTTCCCATCGCTTGGAATTAAGGCACGTAATGTTAATGCTTGATATACAACTCAAGATTGTCGTGTGTCCCTTTAAGGGATACATGGACATTTTGAGGGCTGTTTTACCCATGTTCAGGTATCAAAATAAGCATCAAACAATAAATTGAAATATCATTTTTATAATTTGAGAAAAAGGTTATAAACTTATTTCAAATGCATAATAATGTATCCTCGTAAAGTAAAACAATGCCTGTCATTAACATAGAAATAATGATCATGGCTCCAGTGAAAAGTGTAGTGTTTACAACAGAATTTGCACCAACTCTGCAGTTTTGCAGGTGTTAAATGGAAGATGGGCTTGTTATGTTTATTCCTGTGGACGCGATATAACCTTTTTGGTGCGGTATGCCGTAAAACTCAAGTCAACTCAACTTCGTGTATATAAATGAAAATGAGAAAAAAAATGTGTTAAATTTGAATATCAAAATTATATTTTGGGTCAAGTTATTTCCTTTTCTGGAAATGTTATCTCCTTTTCTGGAAATACATTATTATGGGGGAAAATGATCAAAGAACCTCTAATGGGTATTACTTTAACTAGAAAAAACATGAAAAGATCATTGTTTTGTAAATAATCTTGTATTTATTTACTTTCATTCTAATCCTTTTCCTTCTATTGTGTACAAATATCATGCTTTAAAGAAAATAAGATAAACCAAATCATTTTGGATGGAAATATTGCAAGATTGCCGTGTGTCCCTTTAACCAACTATTAGCAGAGTTTTCTTTTCCCCAACTTCAGATATTTGCTTCAAATGAATTAGTTGATTTTGATGTGTCTGCCATTTCAAGATATTTCAATGTTCGATCAGTTTAAAAAGTCTTAAAAAGGACCTTAAACAGACAAAAAAGATTCGCAAGGGAACTGTCAGCGATCATCAATGCAAACACTGTTTAAGAGAACTGTCATCAGTCAATAAATTAATACACTTGATAATATTTATTCTGAGCATGTCAGATGTTGTGTGTGCGTGTTTTCCGTTCCACTTTGAGAAAACTGTGTAATGTTTCCTTTTGGGATATTTCGGAATGGGAACTAATGCGTTGAAATACTTGAAATTCAGGAAGAATTAGAAATTAAGGAAATAATTTACAGCGCTGCACAAATGGGTTTCAGATATTGATATTCTTAAAAAGATAATGAAGCAAAAGATCACTTTCAAAACAAGCTAAAAACAGATATGTTATGGAAATTAAAAATATCTGTTGGGAATATACATAATTTTTGGGAATGAGAAGAATATGGTAAGATTCCACGCTTCAAAAGACTCTAGTTTAACTGCTGTATACTGGACCTGTCGCCTTGATGGCAACAGAATTCATGTTTTATATATATAGAATTGATTTGTTATATATTTAGCTATACATCAGTTTATATACGTGCTCAGTGAACATCTTTTATTACATTTCTGTAGGTGAAATATTATTATACATGTACATCAGTCTTTTACTGGGGTGTCATTATCCAACAATCTTCCACTGAGATGTCATTTTACACCAATCTTCCACTCAGATGTCATTATACAGCAGTCTTTCACTTGGATGCCATTATCAGCAGCTTTTCACTGGGATGTCATTATTAATCTTTCACTGATATGTCATTGTATTTACAGCAAGCTTTCCCTGGGGTGTCATTATACAGCAATCTTTCACTGAGTTGTCATGATACACCAATCTTCCATTGAGATGTCATTATACAGCAGTCTTTCACCAGGTTGTCATTATAGAGCAATCTTTCAATTGGATGTCATTATACAGCAGTCTTTCACTATGGTGTGACCATGTCATTATACAGAAGCCTTCACTGGGGTGTCATTATACAGCAATCTTTCACTGAAATGTCACTATACAGCAATCTTTCACTATGGTGTCATTATACAGCAAGCCTTCACTGGGGTGTCATTATACAGCAATCTTTCACTGGGATGTCATGATAGAGCAAACTCATTGGAATGTCATTATAAATCAGTCTTTCACTAGGATGTCATTATACAGCAGTCTTTCACTGGGGTGTCATTATACAGCAATATTTCACTACAATGTCATTATACAGCAAGCCTACACTGGGTGTCATTATACAGTAGTCTTTCACTATGATGTCATTATGCAGCAAGCCTTCACTGGGGTGTCATTATACAGCAATCTTTCACTGAGATGTCATTATACAGCAGTCTTTCACTATGGTGTGACCATGTCATTATACAGAAGCCTTCACTGGGGTGTCATTATACAGCAATCTTTCACTGAAATATCACTATACAGCAATCTTTCACTATGGTGTCATTATACAGCAAGCCTTCACTGGGGTGTCATTATACAGCAATCTTTCACTGGGATGTCATGATAGAGCAAACTCATTGGAATGTCATTATAAATCAATCTTTCACTAGGATGTCATTATACAGCAATCTTTCACTGGGGTGTATTATACAGCAATATTTCACTACAATGTCATTTTACAGCAATCTTTCACTGAGATGTCATTATATAGCAATCTTTCACTGGGATGTCATTATACAGCAGTCTTTCACTGGGATGTCATGTTACATCAAACTTCCACTGGGATGTCATTATACAGCAATCTTTCACTGGGATATCATTATACAGCAATCTTACAGCAATCTTTCACTGGAATGCCATTATGCATCAGCCCTTCACTGGAATAGTCAATGTACATGTATTATTTGCCTATAGCAATGTAACAGAAGGCTTAATTGTAATGCAGCTTATCCTTAGCACCAACACTCTGTGTGTGTATGCACACTAACCTTTTTCATCACTAATAAATACTTAGAAAAGACTCAGTAATCATACATTTTAGATCTACTTCATGATGTAATTTTGCTTAAAGGGAGGGACACATGGCAAAATTATCAGGTAATTTATGATTTTCAATTGTGGGGACAATTATGAATCAAGATTGCTGTGTGTCCATTTACCAATTTAAAACTGAATGCTTAAGATACTTTTCTATAGCCTTATTTATTTAAGGTTGATAAAGATAGAAACACTAAAATAAGATTCCTAGTCTTTTCATTATTTCCTTTACTTTAGTTATAATCACATATCTGCTTTCTCATCTTCTGTTACTAACACTCTCGTCCTCTGTTTCTTTCTGACCCACAAAGTCATCAGAATCAAAAGCAGGTGAAGAAGTGATCAAGGTCGAAGGTCAAGATCTGGAAGAGGAAATAGACATTGACCTTGATGACCCAGATGTGGAGAAAGCTGCAGTAAAAATCCAGATGAGTTTCCGTAAACACTTGTCTAAGCAAAATTTGAATAAGTCGTTGGGTGAAGAGGCTGGAACATCCGAAGAGATGGGATCATCCAGTCAGGAGGAGGGGCCTTCAGGGGCAGAAGGGGCGGGGTCAAGTGAGGCACCTGTCGAGCCAAAAAAGGCAGAAGAAGAAGAAGAGGTAGACATAGATTTGGCGGATCCAGAAGTGGCAGTTGCAGCAGAAAAAATACAAGCGGGATTCAAAAGACATATGATGAAGAAAAAGAAGTGAACACTTGATGCAAAATAAACTGAATTCAAACTACAAACTAACTCAAATTGAATCCAACTGGGATTAACAATCAAATGAAATGAAGCAATGAATATTTATGTTCATCGAATGTTGTTGAAATAAGCTTCATAATAAAAACTGATTGCATGGATAGAATTTCTTCAACCTACAAATCAAATTAAGATGTCTTGCATTGGAGTATGAAAATAAACTTTGAGAGAGAAGTTGTAAATTACTGGAACTTTAAAGCAATGAATCTAAATAAAATGATAATTTATAAATGCTTTTCATCCATTAATTGCCATGAGAAAGGCTTTGGTATTTAATACTTTCATTCAGGCAATGTGGAAATAATTTGATACCAATATGAGAAAATGTGATAAAAAACAATTGGCTGATTGAGTGCAGTACATTCTTCCTTTTTTCTTCCTTTTTGGTCTTTTGGCAATGGGTGGTAGGGTCGTTATAATTGGGTGAATTAGCATCACAAATCTCTAAATCAGGGAAAAATCAAACGATGCGATTTAATGATATTAAATACCTGTTTTACTTGCAAAGATCGCACAATATGTTCAAAGGTTTATTTCACGACTGTTTTTAAGGCAATCTAACAATCAAATAAAATGTTGTTGTTCTTTTTTCAATTTTGAATTTTTTTATTTATAGTTTTGCATTGGGAATTAGTGGAGCTGTATTTTGGCCTATTTTGTTTTACTTACAAAGACATAATACAAAATATGTTCAAAAGTTTATGTCCCGACTTTTCCCGATTGGGAATAGAACATACTTTTTTTGCATTGGGATTGCAGCTGAATTTCGACTGTAGTTATTTTGGCCCCCAAAACAATCAAACATTACCACTGGTATGGTAGGTGACGTCTAGACTAATTAATCTCATGGCACTAGATATATTGATATGTATCTTTAATAATGTTTACAGTACACCAAGATCAACAGAGGCATTTGAAAATGTTTCGTAATCAATACTTGTCCCACTTTCGCTACTTCTTCTTTTTTCTTTTTTGTCTGGCATTGGGTGTATAATGGCTATAAAAGCAGCCAAAAAACAGCACTGTTAAAAAATCATATATTTCAAGTAAACAACCTTTGGTATATTTTTCAGTCAGTTTGATTAATTATTATAATTTTATTTAATCCTTGAATTTAAAAAGAAAGCATATTTAAATAAATTATTTAAATGCCACTATTACGTGATGTGTCAATTTTATCAGGAATAAAGGAGTTACAGTCAAAATCTTTTTTTCCAGTCCTGACAAAGCCCGCGTAGAAAAGTAACAATTTTTTAATTAAATTAAAACTATGGTAGTCTATATAAGATAAAAATAAGAACAGTTTAAAATAGAAACTCAAAATAAAAAAATATATATATACTACGGTACACAAAATTTGCTAAGGATCACTTTTTGCTGTCTAAATTTCTTGCTGAAATAAATAGCATTATTTCTATTTTACATGAAATTATTTAGTTAAGTGTATGGTCATGTGATCTCATGACTTGATTCAAATTGTGGAATTGTTGAAGTATCAATGAAATTAATATCGTTATTGTGAATTAATTTCTAATAAAATTAAGAAAAATAAAAGTATTCCTTAGCAAATTTTGAGTAGTATATATAAAGAAGGACAACAACAAAAAGACAAGCAATCTTGAAGTGTTTATCAAGCATTGAAAGTAGCATCTCGATGTATTTATCTAGTATGTACCAGTATAACAATTTCCTTTGAACTCTTGTAATAATTAATATTAATGATTAAAAAACACAATTTATATAGAAAAAGTAACGGGATGCCACAAGTTTTAAACAAAATCGAGATTGCCGTGTCCCTTTAAAAGAGCTTTGATAACTCAATCATGTGAAAAGTAAGGGAAAATGGACTGAAGGTAGCAAAATGTATGTATTTCAGTGTTTTTATACCATTAATTTAAAACATGGTAAAATTGCATGCAAATTAATACGCTGGTACCCGGCTCCTGTGCAGGTGAATGTCAAGATAACAGACTAGACTGTCATTCTGTCACGATAATGAAGTCGCGCTAATAATTCTAGCTAATTCAACGACTTTTAAACCCTTATATGTTGTCTTATAAGAAAAACTACACAAAAAATTCACGTTAGACGGCAGGTACATGCCACCATACTATGTATATATATCTATCTATATAAAGGCATACTTTTCGGTACACGTGTCACTGACATATCACGTTAAGTATGTCTTAAGTCTTTATTCAAGTTATCGGCTGAGGAATCAAGAGATTAAAGTGACATTTTATGTTTATTTTGTCAAACTTAATATCTGACTCAAAATTATTATTTTTTATTTTTTTGATAAATACATGTACTTGATTCCCTTGATATACACTCGTTTTCTGTTCAAGTTTTTTAAATTAATTTTGATTGCTTTTTTGTTTGTTATTTTCTAGTTACTCTTGATCTTAGCTTCCTTGCTTTTAAGAGCGTTGCTTTACGCGTTTCTTAATTCTTTGTTTCCTTTTTAAGTGTTTTGCTTGATTTCCAAGCTTCTTCTTCTTCAAAGACTGGTTGATTGTTGTCCACGTTTCACCAAGTTCCTTTTTAACAACATATCAATGTATTTTAGTCATTAATTACCATCTAAGCCTTCCTTTCAAGAATAAAATGCCAGACTGTTCTTTTAGCATGTCCAGCGGAACATATAAAAAAGAAAAGCAGACAACATTTTATTATTCCTGGCACTTCTTGCTGCAATTAATCATGTTCTTGGTGAAACTTCGACATAGTCTAAGTCTATTGCTCTTGTTTCATTTGTTATGTTCATTACAACTAACACGCACTGGAAGACATAAATGCACAGGATGGTGAGCTGCTGAAAACTTACAAGGTAAGTTATCTAGAGATATGAATACCGAAGTTCTTATTGTAAACTATAATCTCTGTATCCACTTGCATAATTGTGTCTGGACAATCCAGCCTCATGTTCATCTATAAGAACAATATTTTCCATTCTGACTTTAAACACAAAACCCCTGTTACTAAGAATTGAATTTTCTCCTTGAAACAAGAATGTCATTACATTGGTTTAGGAAATCAAAAGAAAACAGAAATTTTGTGCTTTTTTTTTGTGTGGCAAATATGGCAAATATGGATTAATTTTACAAGAATGGAAGAAATAAAGGATCTTATATGAATGACTGTGTATTATTGACTTTAAGAAACAAGTCAGATACTATGATATGAGGTGCTCCCCAGTATCCTATATTTTATTAAAGTAAAAAATACAGTCACACAAAAATAAAATTCTGTTTATCACATAACACACATACGACATGAAAGTTTCACCTTAATTTTGGTAGAGAAATCATGACGTTGTTGGGTTGTTTCAGTGACATCAGGTACATAACACTACTGTTATGGGGTCGCACTTAAAAGAACATGACACCTGAAACCAAATTAAGCATTTCTAACATAAATTTATAAAGATTTTAAAAAGGTCTGTATGCGTGTATCGTTTGATATAGCATGCAAATAATTATGACCGCAGTGGTTAGGTTCTCATTTACATAGTTAATACACTAGTGCATTACTGTATATATAAATCATGGCTTTATTACACTCCCAGAAGCCATGTTCTCTGATATAGGAGATTTAAGAATGTTCACGAGGCTGCGATATCTACGCAGATATATATGTGCAAGAACATACGCAGCTCAGTCCTAATATTCTGTTAATTATAAGTAACGTCGCCCCAGCTCTTTTCGCAGTGTTGATTATAAGTCTCGTCCTCTCAGATCACGGTGCTTACATAAATAATTGGGAATATTAATGGCGTGGTGAAACAGGAGCAAATGCCAGTCAGACTGGTTATCATGTCAACCCATTTCCTTCCTTTGTATTGATTCAGTTCTGTAGGGCCAAGTGATGGTTAGATTCAGATTCTTGTGGAATTTTAGAAGTATCAATGAGCGGGTGAAGGATTTCAAATTATTTTTTTTCGGTCAAATTTGATTGTCGCAGAAAATGTTTGTTATAAATATATTTAATTGTACCCAAATTACTTTGCTCAATCCTTGCTTTGCAGTATTTTGATAAATTTACCAACAAGAAATGTTTATTGGGTGAATCAAAGCATTCTTTTGTTAAATCTGATAATATATTTTTTTAAATAAATAAAAATTCATTTAAGCTGAAACAGTATCAGTTTCCAAATATTCAGCTTTTACTTTGCCAATCAAAAGGATAGGATTCTAACCTTTACTTTTATCTGGCCCTGGCAGTGAGTTTGCAACATTGATTTATAATAAACAAAAATCAAAGGAAAGTCATTACAGCAGGTAATGGAGGCATGTTTGCATTGATTTTCAAAGGAAATTCAAACTTCATGAGCAGTTATAATAAACATTGTATTGCCTAAGCAATAACCCAGACTGGTTGTGGTTAGGTCCTATCTATATTAATAGACTGGTTGTGGTTTTTACAGCTTCTGGTGTATGTGTGTGTTTGTTTGCTTTAATATCATTATCATTCTCAACAGTCTATTAAATCATTTTAGAATTATTTTTTGTTCAGAATTTGCTATACCAGAAAGTCAAGAAATTCTTTACTCAGTGAGTATTAATGAAAACACTAAAACTATTAATTTTCTTCAACACATGGAACTCAATGTGTTCTGAAAACACAGTGAGTTTTATGTAGGAGACAATCAATGTGTTCTCAGAACACACTGAGTTCACTTTTTGCATAAAAAAAGTATATTTTGAGGTTTTGGATTGGATTACTGAATAATGAGTTTCTTCACTTTCTGATATAGCAAGTTCTAAACAAAAAATAATTCTAAAATGTGTTTCTCCGAAAAAACTGAATTGACTCATCCAACAATAAAATGATCTTATAAAGTAGAACAACCATGACTTTTCCCGCCAGTTTACAAACAAAGAATTCTGGCCCGAACTAATACGGAGATAATGTTGTTTAATTACTTTATATTAGAATCGCCAGATTCTCTTTCACAGAAGTTATAAGCAGGTGGCTGTGTTGGCTTGATAATCAAGATTTTATATAGATATTAATTTTGTAAGATTTATGGAGTATGGCCAAAAAAGATCCTTGTATGTAAAACAATTAAATTTAGGCACACAAAATGTTTTTGACATACATTTTGGTGTGTGGACTGTTGAACAGCAATACAAAATATGGATATATTTCTGATAAAAAATCATGGTTGAGGATACATAATAAGTTAATTGCAGTGTGGTGTCTGGCTAACCTGATGCTAATTCAGTGTTGTTGTGTGGTGTGTATCACGTGTGCCTAACTTCTTATACAGGACAACTCTGGCACGCCCAAATCTCCCGAAGCACCTCTCGCACAACAAGACGATGCTGACGATGAGGTAGATATTGATCTTAATGACCCTGAAGTTAGCGCAGCAGCCCTTAAAATACAGGCAGGATTCAGGGGTCACCAGACTAGAAAGGAAATCAAGGTGAGGTGTGACATAGGTGTTGCTGATCAAGGTCAAGGTCAGCAGAGAAGAACATTCAGTTTCCCCACATTACTGGCATTATGCCATCTTCTGCATAACCATCTAGCTGCAGTTCTCTGGACTGTTTCTAACGTGTTAGAAATCGGGAAGATATTTAACATTGGTGGGATGGTATGACTAGGCTGTAAACACTTTTCTGCTTGGTATACTAGAAAACGCATTTGTTGGAGGCTATGGTAGAGGGTTTATAACACTAAGGGTGATGACTGGTATTTCATGAAAGCAAAGTAGAAAATAAGTACATTTATCATGCAACTAATGTTTCTACTATACAAATACGGCTACTGTCTACTAACCTAATATTTTCCGCCCAACTGCTGTATTATGATAGTGGCTGCACGCGCTATTATTCGATGACTTAAAAAGTCAGGAATCTTCCATTTAAACTACAAATTGACACAATATTTTTCTGCTTATCAATTTAGAAATGCAATACATTATCAAAAGAAAATATTTTGCATTTATTATCAATATTAAATATACTTAAACGCCGAAAACATTTATTGCCAAAGTTACTTGCCCTGACAAACTATCCTCCATTTGTAGTTTGATGGCAGCAGATGGAAACTGTACATTTACATTGTTTTTCAGGTAAATTGTGTTATTTAAAACAGTTGCATGATGAAAAAATTACATGGTTAGTAACTTAGAATTTCAGTTGTATTTTGGCGAGTGTAAGAAAAGTGATAAATACTTGCCCGACGCTCGCATTTATCACTTTTCTTACACTCGCCAAAATACAGCTGAAATTCTAAGTTACTAACCATGTAATTCTTATGTACTGTTCATGCACAAGACGATATTGTTCAAAGCGCAGATATAATAGTAACATTTTTATAGGTCTGTGTTCACACATCTTGGTTTTAGCAAAAAAAATATTTAACTTCGCCATTTTTAAAATAAAAAAATCTCTGTATATTTTATGGAAGGGTAAACTTGTTTTTCTCACAAAGTACCTGCTGATGATTGCAAGTAATAACAGACATATTGAAATTGTGTTAAGGGTAGTTTTTAAGTGGTTTATGACTTTGATTTTAACAAATTTTTTTTTTTAACTTAGCCATTTTTAAACAAATATTTTTTCTTGGATCAACATGTATATTTAATGGAAGGGTAAAAAAAATCTCTTTTATGCAAGGGTAAACTTCTTTTTTTCACTTATACAGTACAGTACCTGTTGATGATTGCAAGTATATTGAAATTGTATTTAGGTAGTTTTTAAGCACGAACATCGGTCATCCTTTTTCATCGCACTTTCATACTTCTTGGTTTGAGAACAAAACACTAAAAAACAATTAAAAAACACGAAAAACCCACGCAAATACAATTACCCTTTTCACAATTACGTTTTGCAGCAACTAACTTGGAAATGAGAGCATTTTAAAATCACTGCATTTCGATTTTGTCAACAATTTTAACTGATTAAAATACTAAATCAGCCGACCTTAAAACCGAGAAGAAAACAAACAAACACTAATAATGTGTTGTTCGAATTATCATTACCACGTTTGCCAGTGTTATTATTTTTTTTAATGATACATGCATGTTTGTTAATTACTCAGTCGATTGTTATGCCAATATAATACATTAATCACACCATTCTTAATTGTTCACACAATGCAGTCGAGGTTTTACCACTTGTTCTATAGAAAAGTTAAAAAGATAATTTAATTTTGCTCACTTAGTAAATCATTTAAATGTACATGTACTGTATTGTTATCCTTACAAACATTATCTATACTGAAAAAATGAACCTCTTGATAATTGCGGCAGCGCTTTTATTTTGTTTCTCTTCGTTCATTTAACCTTTGAAGAATTGTTTGAAATAACATCAATCAATAGAAAGTTTATTTATTTGGCTTTCTAACCATGCATCTTATGTAAATATTCATTAAACAATACATGTATATGTTTGATGACCAAAACAATAAACACACGGTGATGTGTGTAAGCACTTTAAGAAAAGAAAAAATGAGTTATATTTCCTTCCCAACTGGAGTTTTTACCAATTTATTTAAGCGTTATTTGGAATAAAATTACACCATTAGAAAGTTTCTTTATTTGATGACCAAAACAATAAACACATGGTGATGTTCGTAAGCACTTTAAGAAAAGAAAAAACGAGTTATATTTCCTTCCCAACTGGAGTTTTTACCAATTTATTTAAGCGTTATTTGGAATAAAATTACACCATTAGAAAGGTTATTTATTTGGCTTTCTGGCAATGCAAACTATGTAAAAAAAATCAGTAACACAAGGATATATAATGTCTGTTTGCAATGTAGATGGGTGTATCTTACATCGAGGCCTCTCGCATACCGCCATGATAAGCGCAGTAAAATCGATAAATGCAGCGTATAATCGATAAACTTACCTGAACGACAAGTGTTTTCAGTTGAATACAGTGTTTGCACTGTCATGTCATATAAAGCCCTGCTTGAAGTCAAAAATGTTAGAGTTAACAGGTCATAGAAGTACATCAGGAAGTTCTAGTATTTCTAAATGATAGAAGTCATTAATCAAAAGATTCCTATTAACTCGGATTGAAACCAGCTGGCCAAAGCATTCATATTCTTACTCTCTTGTGGTATTTCCTGCATTCTAATTAACTGGCTAAGCCATCAAATTGTGTGAACTATAAACATTACAAGTATATATATCACTGTGGTATACCGTACCCTGGATATTGCTATGTACACTGAGTATTGGTGAGTATTATCATTGGAGATCGAACGAGGGTAAGTTCAGTTTCAATTTTTAGTGTTTTTGAGTTTGTTTGATATAAATTTGATAAAAAATTAAATCATTTGATCATTTTCCTAGTCCCTGAAAACCAGAAAATGTTTCGATATTGCTTAAAAAGGTAATAAGAAGGCAAAACTCGGCTCTTTACTCACGCAATAAATAAACTAGGGTCTGTCAAATTTGATTTTTTTGTTTATATTCTCCCGTAAATGAAAAACTTGAATCGAGCAAATTGTGATCCCTAAAACCAAGTAGCTTTAGTCCAAATTTCTGAAAAAATTATGAAATTACAAAAAAAGATATAGGTAAAAAAAGATACAATCAAGTGTACCGAGTATTGATTTAGTGTGTGCCGAGTATTGCATTCTAGCTCAACGTTAGTGTACCGAGTATTGTACAACATAATGAGTAAATTAGAATGGTAAAACGATAACTTTTGTCTGTTTCTTATATCTACTTATTGATTGTCATTTCATTTTGCTGAAAATACTTTAAAAAATCGTTTAAAAAAGACGATATGACCGATAAAGAGGTAAAGAGAAACATGAGTTTCACTGATCAATTGGTAATTAAAATTGGCAAAGACTGATAGAAATTCTTTATTGTGTATGGTAAAACATATATGCTAATAACCTCGGACCTAGGCGACTCATGCTTGGCTGCAGGTTTGTCACGGTTACTGTCAAGTCGTACCTTTCTACCTATCACACCCCTTTTTTGTACGCAGTATTCAGTCTGATTTTAGAGAGTATTCAGTACTGGTGCGCAGTACTCGCCCGACGCAAAATGTGGAGAAATCAGTACCCGGTCAGTCTCGGGTCCCGAAATTAAATGTACGCAGTAATCGCCCTCAATTTTAGGGAATACTCAGTACTCATAGGGGAGGGGTTACACCCCCATCTATGGATGGGTATTGCAATAAAATAATCAATTTTACGAAAGCAATTGCAAGTGTCAAATGCTTCAGAAGTTCTTCTATACTCCATGTCAGTATAGTTTTTTTTTTTTTCTGATTGCCTGAATCTTCAATGAAAGGTTTTTATTAATTCGATCATTACAGGCGCGGACTCATGAATTTTTCCCAAAGGGTGTCTTCTATATTCCAGAAGGGGTCCAAAATTGTACGAAAGTCTGCTTTCATTGTGATTTTAATAAAACATACCTTATATTTTTGAAATCCCACGAGAAGTAATTTGCCATTTGATTGAAACCCACACTGCGAATGAAATAAAGTTCAAGCGTGTGAAAGAGGACGGCGTAAAGGTGTGCGCTTATAAGATAACACCCGAGCTTTGTAGGGAACAGGGTAGAACCATCAACATAGACGATCAAAATACTTCAATACATGTGTCAAGAAGAGGAGTTATTCCAAAGGAAAGTCCATTGAAAAAGGTGATAAGACAAGATTCTACAATTAATATAGATCATTTTGAGTTGCTTGAAAATGAAAAATTTGATGAATGTATTGACGAAGATTCCGAATATGAAGAACTTGTAAGCGTTTGTCGAAATTCATTTAATTTTTCCATTGTCCCCCGAGTGACTGTGTCAAACGATTTTTCTATCAAAAATGGCCAACTACATGCATCAATTTTATATGTGCGTACTCAGAAAACCCATCGCTATCGAACTGTATTCCGATATTTGAAAAAATCTCCGTGCTTACCTTGTCAAACCCGTTTCATGAGTGCTCACAACGAGGAACGAAAGTTGCTCGCAACATTTTAAGCGAAGTGCAATTCACACTCGTTGTGAGTTAAACGGGAGTGATTATGATAATAGACGACAAATTTCTGTACATCTGAATGCAGGGGCGGATCCAGAACATTTTTCATAGGGGTCCGTCATAGTGGTCTTACCTAAAGAAATGTGCAGCGCTTTTTTGTTGCTTCTCATCCTAATTTAGTCCCATTTACATCCTTTTTAGTACCTTTACTGTATTTTTCGGGTATTTAAAGGGGATTCGGGTCAATCTTTGGGGATCGGAGCCTATTCCATGGGGGTCCGGTATAAATATAAGGACCACTCTACATCCGTCAATGCAATGCATAGCTTAGATATGTGTTGATGTCACTTATTTCAGTCGTATGGCTTTCATCGGACAAACATTTACAACACTTAGTGATCCGCCGTAGTGTGAAGGTAGCATGCTCGCCTTAGATCAAAAATATTATTTAAACCAGGGTAAAATAACCAATTGGACAAATACAATAGTCACAATATGACCACCTATACAAAATCAATATATTTATTAAGATCTGTCTCAAAAATGAATCAAACCCTTACACAATGTTTCTTGAAACCCCCAGTAGTTTGAAAATACCCACTCCAGGACAATAAACACACGCCCTTTTGGACATTACAAAATGTTTGGTATGTGGACGATTTCTGGATACAATGAAACCCTCTAGATAAGATCTGCTCAACAACCAATGGACGAGTTTTTTTACAAATAACCACTGCTTCAATACCACACTCAAAACAAACAAAATTTCTCCATTTGATAACGATTTTGTGGATATTCTGTAATAGCCACGTAGGTCACACAACTTCGAAATGCTTCCTTTGCATATACACTGTCAATAAGTATACACAATAATTTATATTTAACATTGAATGTGGTATATACTCTGTAGGTACTCCTTGCATTTACTCAATATTAATGGCCAATACTCGGTACACTTGAAAGCAATACTCGTGACACCGGCGAGCAACACCAAAACAATACTCGGTACACTGACATTCATATTTATTATATAAATGCACTGTCATCTGTGATTCCTTTGTTGATTAAACATTTACAACATAAACTCTGATGCCGGGATCACAATTTGCTCGATTCAAGTTTTTCGTTTACGGAAGAATATAAAAAAAATCAAATTTGACAGACCCTAGTTTATTTATTGCGTGAGTAAAGAGCCGAGTTTTGCCTTCTTATTACCTTTTTAAGCAATATCGAAACATTTTCGGGTTTTCAGGGACTAGGAAAATGATCAAATGATTTAATTTTTTATCAAATTTATATCAAACAAACTCAAAAACACTAATAATTGAAACTGAACTTACCCTCGTTCGATCTCCGGCGTCGCGAAATCCAATGATAATACTCACCAATACTCAGTGTACATAGCAATATCCAGGGTACGGTATACCACAGTGTATATGCCATCGCAAATTTAACAGGGTTTAGAAAAAACACTCATAAAAATGCCTGTTGCGGCGGAACTAGCTTTCTGAATGAAGGAAGCAGTCAAAAAAAGGTCATTATCAGTTAAATTTCTCCGAATGAAATGGGTGGCCCCTAGTAAGGAAGCTGGTCAAAACACTCATATCAGCTATCATTTTAATGTCTCTTAAGGAAGGCAGCTGGTCAACACATTCATGTTAACTATAATTTTAATGTTGCTAAAGGAAGGCAGCTGGTCAACACATTCATGTTAACTATCATTTTAATGTCTCTTAAGGAAGGCAGCTGGTCAACACATTCATGTTAACTATCATTTTAATGTCTCTTAAGGAAGGCAGCTGGTCAACACATTCATGTTAACTATCATTTAAATGTCTCTTAAGGAAGGAAGCTGGTCAACACATTCATGTTAACTATCATTTTAATGTTGCTAAAGGAAGGCAGCTGGTCAACACATTCATGTTAACTATCATTTTAATGTCTCTTAAGGAAGGCAGCTGGTCAACACATTCATGTTAACTATCATTTTAATGACTAAAGGAGCAGTAACTCAAAATATTAACATTATCATTTTATTGGCTCTAAATATTAACATTATCATTGTAATGGCTGTAAATGAAAGCAGCTGACTTAAACATTCGTATTAACTATTCATTTTAATGGAACTTTTATTGATCAAGTTGAGGACACCTTATTAGTTAACTGTATCCAAGGCAACTAAATTTGGTTTCTCATCTACCAATAATCCTGGCTGTAACACTAGTTCCTTGGTAACTTGCTGCCAAGTCTCATAAACTATTCATGTTTTGGCATGAACATTAATGGGGGACATATATATATATATATATATTTCCTACGTGGAGACCATAAATCCACGATTGAAAAAAAAGAACATTGATTTTGTCTTTCTTCTGACATAGCGGGAAAATAAATCTTGATTTAGACTGTATTAAAAGAATTGCCAGATATATATCATTTCCATGTATCTTGCCGAGAGAAGTACTGATGAGATTATACAGAATTATGTTACATGGCTCCCAAATTGGCCTAGTCCTTGCATACATAAATCGATCAATAGCAGTCCAGTAGAGACAGCTTATTTTTAATGGGAAAATAGCCGCTGTCAGTTAACTGTCAGCCACGGAGATGTCAATAATGTCTCTATTGTGGCCGGTAATTACAATTGATTATATAGGTTTTCAAAATCGTGAAGTACCGGTGAGTGGTGTTGAAGAATGTCCCCCTGTATGATAATTGTGTGCCAGTGAAAATTCTTGATTAAGTAAGATAGTATACAAGTATATTAAATGCTTTATGTATTAATTTAATGAACAAAAAAAAAAAAAAAAAGCTTTTGAAACTTCTTCTTAGTTATATGAAAGTATTCCTCTATAAGAGTGTACTGTGTGTATACTGCTCATCAGACAGTTTGTAGTTGTGGTTATGAAGTTTGGGGATATAGAAGAAATGGTAAGCTATAATATGGTTAAAAAATATGAAATTGTGTTAAATACTAGTTATGAATTTTTTCCACTCTTATGGTAAAATGGCTCTTTGATGTCCCTGTTCTTGTGTTGAAGAAGGTATATAATTGAGGGTGTTATATGAACTATGCTAAAATCACAATATGCCAGAATGATGGGTATACCTGGTAGACAATTGTAAGCAAAACTATGGTTTACATATTGTATTACTATGCATTTAATTCTGGTGCAAGGTTTAACTATCACAGGGTGTTGATATCCTAAAAATTCCGATAATATATATCAGAAATTTTATGACATATATTATATACTTATATCTTTTGATTTCTAATTATGTAGTTTAAATGCAGACCTATTTTAAAAGACAGTATTACAATGTTTTTGTTATGGCCTCCGCATTCATATAATTTAATGATATTTATGTTTGCTTATGTATCTGAATGTGGTGATCTGATGCTTTAATATTGCATTAGACCTCGGTGTTAGACTTCGTTTTATTACTGTTGTTTAGAATACCGCAATCCAGATGTGGACGCATTTCTGATTAGTTTGTTTTGTCCAAATGTGGAACTTTAGACTGTCCAAATGTGGAACTTTAGACTGTCCAAATGTGGAACTTTATTTGTTTTATATGGTTTTGTTTGTGTTTATTTTTCTTTTTGTGGTATTTTCTATGTGGCAATTAATATAAGGGGTGACACAGAAAAGGAAAAAATAAAAAAATAATGATTTGTAAGTGTGAACAATGGTAACAAATCATTCGGAAAGTGGGTGGAAAAGGGACCATAGAAAATATAACAATCAGGGGGAAAATGATTGAAAAAGGTCAAAAATTATTGGGAAATACGATCAAACTTGTTCAGGAAGTTGATGAATCAAGACTTCTGTGTCCCCTTCTTTCATTATTGATCAACTGAAACAAGTGCTAATTACACTGCTAACCCTAACATTGCTTGTGGTTTGTGTTTGCTCTAATCCTGCTTATCATCAATGCCAGGGTAAAAAGTCGGGAGAAAAAACGGAGGAGGAAATTAAGGAAGATGTAAGTAAAGATGATGAAAATGAGAAAACAGAGAGTCGAAATGAGGAGACAAAAGATGTTGGGGAAAAGGAAGGAGCTGAAAATGAAGGTACTGCTAAGGAGCCTGAAGATGAGGGTGAAGCAAACAAAGCCGAGGAAGCTGAAAAACAGGGCGAAGCTAAGGTTGATGAAACTACAGAAGATAAAGCAGAAAATAAGGCAAAGGAAGAAATAGATGTAGATCTGAATGATCCAGAAGTGGCTGAGGCTGCTCTCAAGATTCAGTCTGGATTACGAGGTCATCTTGCCCGGAAGGAGGTTGCGGCGAAGAAGGTCTGCTTATAGCGTAGATGTTGTAGAGTGTGTACCCATGTACCTGTAGAGGATTTTGTGTAGACTGCTTCTCTCACTAACTATATATTCTTTGTTTTGCAGGTTATATTTTCTATATTTCTTAGTTGATGTAGAGGGAATAGTTACTTTCCTGCCAGCTGAATACCAACTTTACATTTAATACCAGTTCATACTTGATTTTGCTTTATTATGTTAGGAAAAGTGAATAAATAAATAATATGTAATTAAAAAATGTCTTTTTTTTTTAATGAAAATAATATGAGATTATATAAAAATGACAAAAGTACATTTTGCTTAAAATATCACAAACACACAGTTATAAACTATTCCTTTTAGCATAATTAAACTGAAGTGTTGTTAATGGTTCATCACACATGGATCAAGTACTCCCAGAATGAGTTGGAGGGTTGGGGGAGGTTATAGAGGAATCGGGGATCACTCTAATCTTTAAATACTATCAAATATACCACTCTGGTTCTTTTACTTGCCTTTAGGATAGACTCCAGTACTTCCAAATAAACTCGACTTGCACATTATTTAAAGCTGTCCCTAATAAAGATTGATAATGTATACATAGTAATTCTATTTTTTGACCATGACTTGATAGCTCAAAACTTGAATTGGAGGGCCCTTGTTTGTACTTTAGTCACTTATTTCTTGACCAGTACTTGATAACTCAATAACGAGATGCTCCCTGGAGGGCCCTTGTTTGGACTTTAGTCAGACCTATTTCTTGACCATTACTTGATAACTCGATAACTTGATCTCCTTGAGGGCCCTTGTTTGTACTTTAGTCAGACATATTTCTTGACAAGTACTTGATAACTTGATGCTCCCTGTAGGGCATTTGTTTGTACTTTAGTCTGACCTATTTCTTGATGAGTATTTGATAACATGAGTGCATGCTGTTTAGTTCTGTATTTTACCTAATATTAGACACAATTGATGTTTATTTTGCCCTTGCCCAGATACATATTATAAATTTAACATAGCTGACCAGGTCAACAGTTTTCTAATATGCATGTTCACTTTTGGTCAGAGTAAATGTTCCACCATTTGTCACACATTTGGTTTGCTTATTGTCAACTGGCGCACAATTGCATGTTGTGGAGTATTACTTCACTGAAGCAGAATGTTTGCAATGTGGTTATTCATCAATAAAAAGGCAGTGTTCACTTTGTTTTATTTACCATCACTGATGGGTCTGGAATATAATAATATCAACAAAATTGATACTACCTTTAAAGTAAAACAGATCTTAACTATTTTTATAACATTTTTAATGGTAAAAGATCAGGATTTTCTTAGTGAAAGAAATTCATATTCACTTGTATATTTTTTTACTAATTCGGAACACAGAACTAACTTTGATGTTGAGTCGTGATGTCAATAAAGGGTTGAGGACGTCAGTGTCATTTGCTGAGGATGTTCATCAACTACATTTCAGTTAAAACCATAAACAAACTCATTTAAAATAAATGTAATAAATAGATGATTTAAGTGATGTGAGTGGTCGCCTTCACTCGATGGTAGGCATGTTTTGCCTTTTCACTCCTCTTGTTTGTGAAAAAACAACTACTACAATGATGGTCAGTCCCATGATCAGTCACAGGATCAAATACTATGTAGTTAGACAAGTTTAACATGATCTGACGTACTATGCTATTCCCCATTATATAGATTAGAAGTGCTAACAGTCGTATAGTGAAGTAGTACATTAAATCCATAGTCATTTTTAGAGAAACTTTTCTTTTTCATTACTGGCTCTGTTAAATTAAATCTAACATGCCAATTTTTCAATCATACTCTCGAACAATTTAAATGTCGTTTTGAATTTTTGATACTTTTTTCATTTTATATTTCCATGACATGAAGTTTTTTACCTTTCAAGTAAATTGCTGTTACCAAAAAACAACAACACCAACACACATTTTTATTCTCTGTTATTTTAAAGAATCAAGACTGACACAGAAAAAAAACATCAACAATATTTTAAATCTTTCAAACAATTATACAAGTCAATGGCAACTGGAAACTGAACTTTAAGTTTAAGAAGATGAAAGAGATCACTATAGTCCAACAAGGACACATTTCTGAAACAAACCTTCCAGTTTGTTGAATTAAAAAACACCAAAAAAAAAAATGAGTTTTTAAATTTGTGTTGAAATGTTTCAGGAATCGCAAAAAGTTCCAGAAAAGAAGGTTGAAGAAGAGGTTGACATTGACCTGAAGGATCCAGACGTAGAGAATGCTGCACTGAAAATACAGGCAGGCTTCAAAGGAATGAAGGCACGGCAAGAAATAAAGGCAAATAAGGTCAGTATAGGTGTCGAATTAAGGCAATGAAGGTCAGTATAGTGTGGCATAAGGCAAAGAAGGTCAGTATAGCTGTTGTGGTGTCAAATTAAGGCAGTGAAGGTCAGTATACATGTTGCAAAAGGCAATGAAGGTCAGTATTAGTGTTTTGGTGTCAAATTAAGGTAATGAAGGGCAGTATATATGTGGCATAAGGCAATGAAGGTCAGTATAGGTGGTGCAGTGTCAAATTAAAGCAATGAAGGCCAATATATGATGATGATGATGTTTAGGTGTCAAATTAAGGCAATAAATGTCAGTATACATGTTGCAAAAGGCAATGAAGGTCAGTATTAGTGTGTTGGTGTCAAATTAAGGTAATGAAGGTCAGTATACATGTTGCATAAGGCAATGAAGGTCAGTTTAGGTAGTGTAGTGTCAAATTATGGCAGTGAAGGTCAGTATACATGTTGCATAAGGCAATGAAGGTCAGTATAGGTGGTGCAGTGTCAAATTAAGGCAGTGAAGGTCAGTATACATGTTGCAAAAGGCAATGAAGGTCAGTATTAGTGTTTTTGTGTCAAATTAAGGTAATGAAGGTCAGTATACATGTTGCATAAGGCAATGAAGGTCAGTATAGGTGGTGCAGTGTCAAATTAAAGCAATGAATGCCAATATATGATGATGATGATGTTAAGGTGTCAAATTAAGGCAATAAATGTCAGTATACATGTTGCAAAAGGCAATGAAGGTCAGTATTAGTGTTTTGGTGTCAAATTAAGGTAATGAAGGTCAGTATACATGTTGCATAAGGCAATGAAGGTCAGTATAGGTAGTGCTGTGTCAAATTATGGCAGTGAAGGTCAGTATACATGTTGCATAAGGCAATGAAGGTCAGTATAGGTGGTGCAGTGTCAAATTAAAGCAATGAATGCCAATATATGATGATGATGATGTTAAGGTGTCAAATTAAGGCAATAAATGTCAGTATACATGTTGCAAAAGGCAATGAAGGTCAGTATTAGTGTTTTGGTGTCAAATTAAGGTAATGAAGGTCAGTATACATGTTGCATAAGGCAATGAAGGTCAGTATAGGTAGTGCTGTGTCAAATTATGGCAGTGAAGGTCAGTATACATGTTGCATAAGGCAATGAAGGTCAGTATAGGTGGTGCAGTGTCAAATTAAGGCAGTGAATGTCAGTATACATGTTGCATAAGACAATGAAGGTCAGTATAGGTGGTGCAGTGTCAAATTAAGGCAATGAAGGTCAATATATGATGATGATGATGTTTAGGTGTCAAATTAAGGCAATGAAGATCAGTATAGATGTTGTGGTGTCAAATTAAGGTAGTGAAGGTCAGTATACATGTTGCAAAAGGCAATGAAGGTCAGTATAGGTGTTGTGGTGTCAAATTAAGGCAATAAAGGTCAGTATACATGTTGCAAAAGGCAATAAAGGTCAGTATTAGTGTTTTGGTGTCAAATTAAGGTAATGAAGGTCAGTATACATGTTGCATAAGACAATGAAGGTCAG
The DNA here is from genome assembly GCA_037043455.1 of Cyrtodaria siliqua. Lineage (NCBI taxonomy): Eukaryota > Metazoa > Mollusca > Bivalvia > Adapedonta > Hiatellidae > Cyrtodaria > Cyrtodaria siliqua. Next base: position 115,120 of record JAWPHD010006336.1, read on the forward strand.
TATATGTGGTGCAGTGTCAAATTAAAGCAATGACGGTCAATATATGATGATGATGATGATGTTTAGGTGTCAAATTAAGGCAATGAAGATCAGTATAGATGTTGTGGTGTCAAATTAAGGTAGTGAAGGTCCTTATACATGTTGCAAAAGGCAATGAAGGGCAGTATACATGTTGCATAAGGCAATGAAGGTCAGTATAGGTGTGCAGTGTCAAATTAAGGCAATGAAGGTCAATATGTGATGATGATGATGATGTTTAGGTGTCAAATTAAGGCAATGAAGGTCAGTATAGGTGTTGTGGTTTCAAATTAAGGCAATGAAGGTCAGTATTTGATGAGATGTTTAGGTGTCAAATCAAGGCAATGAAGGTCAGTTTACATGTTGCATAAGGCAATGAAGGTCAGTATAGGTGTTGCAGTTTCAAATTAAGGCAATGACGGTCGGTATATGATGATGTTTAGGTGTAAAATTAAGGCAATGAAGGTCAGTATATGATGATGATGTTTAGGTGTCAAATTAAGGCAATGAAGGTCAGTTTGTAGTGTTAAGGTGTCAAGATTTCATAGTCACAAAGTCAGTAAGTAAGTACTGTGTTTAAATGGAGATACTGAATTAGCAAATGTATTATTTGTTTACAGTCTAAATTAAGATTGACTCTCTTAACTTTCCGGAGAGTATTATTTTACTATATATTCATCCTGTATTACGGCTGTTTGCTTGCATGTAGGTACCTATGCACGTGTGATTATATATTATACATCTAAATGCATATATTTCTGTTGTAAATCTTGGTGTTCAAAATAACTCATATTACAGGACGATTCAAAGGAAGATGCAAAGGAAGATGCAAAGGAAGATGCAAAGACAAAAGAAGAAGAAGAAGAAATAGACATTGATTTAAATGATCCAGAAACTGAAAAAGCAGCATTAAAAATTCAGGCAGGATTTAAGGGATTTCAAGCTAGGAAAGAAATAAAAGAGAAAAAGGAAGCTCAAACAGAAGTGAAAGAGGAGGACAAAAAGGAGGAAGCAGAAGAAGAAGTAGACATTGATTTAAATGATCCGGAAGTTGAAAAAGCAGCTACAAAAATTCAAGCAGGTTTTAAAGGATTTAAAGCGCGTAAAGAAATAAAAGAAAAGAAAGAATCAGGAACTGAAACAGCAAAAAAGCCAGATGAGGAAAACGTGGAAGGTGAGGAAGTTGATATTGATCTAAATGATCCAGAAGTAGCTAAGGCTGCCACTAAAATACAGGCGGGGTTTAAGGGTTATCAGACAAGAAAAGAAATTCAACAAAAGAATGAACAGAAAGAATCAAAAGATAATGCAGAGGAGGGTGGGGATTAGATGATTTTTTTGATTTTATGTAAAAAAAGGCATCTTTAAATTTAAAAATATAGAAATGTTTTGTATATAAATAGTACAAATAGTGTAAATAAAAATATAATGGAATTGAAGACAGCATTTAGAAACGTTCAAAAATGTTTAAACAGCCCATTCAACTGTTAGAAATAAAGAGCGAGTTCATATGGAGCCCGAGATCGACCCTCGAGATACTCGAGATTGACTCAAGATACTCAGGATTGACCCTAAAGATACTTGAGTTTGACTCTCAAGATGTTCAAGATCAAATTAAACACCTGGTTTTAAAACCCAGGCAGGTGCTGTTCAACACAGGAGGGTAAGAAGGTATCAACTCCAACCGTGCACAGTACGTGGACTAGAGGAGTCGATGCCGGTACTCGGTCTATAATAGACCGCAGTCTACGATGATAAACAATGCAACAATTTGATTGGTCACGATTTAAAGGGGGAGTTTTTCTTATCTTGGAAACAGCATTTACTCTTCTCTGGAGTTCCATATGAACTTGCTCAAAAAGAATATTTATTCCATTGGGTTGTATACATGCATTTTGTAGCATAAATAGTGCATTTTATTTGTCTTCACTGATTTGCTAAACTTTTGTTTTCACAAAGCTTTCTGGATCATCTCATTCCAGTTTTGAATTTAATATAAAGAATTCAGTACTAGTTTTTTTTTGCATTTATATTAGATCTTGTTCAGTTTAAATGTCGTTATTTGTCGATACAACCCGCATTGTTCTAGAGAACGTGGCAAGATCAGCCATGTGTCAGTACAATCTGGAAATCTGTCAACCTTTGATTGTGCCAAGAGTGAAATTTTAGCAGATTAAGAAATGATAATAGTGAGTGCTAGATTGTGAAATAAAGGACCTTTTAACTGTTTGCGTTACATTTTAGAGAAAACCGTGAAAAAAATCATTCAAATTATAAAACAAAGAGAGTTTCACTGTAAAATGGAAATATTTAGAGGGAAGATTAAAAATAACACACAGTACAAAATGTGTCTGTGTTAAAAGTTTTTGTTTATGCTTGTGCTAAAGAAACATGAACAACTTTATAATAGTTGTCTATAGATGACCATACATGGATATGAGGTGGTTGTATTGACCTGAAATGATCTTTACATGAACAAGACTCTTGTTATTTATTTCTATAAAGCAATGTTGTGATATCCTCATTTTCATGTTTAATTCTGGCGATACAATATGGCAATGCTTGAATGCATTTTAATCGACAATATCATATACAAACCTCAAGTACTTGGGGTTTCTCATTGAATTTGACTAAAACTCGGTTAGCTAGAAAACTAACAGTGTTGTATTCATATGCATAAAGACAAACTGCCCGATATTAAAATGACATTTCTTGTATGTCATGGACCATATTTATAAAGCGTCTTGAGTGAAATGTTACATTTTTGTGTCGCCTTTTCAAAGAAAAATATGATACATAGGGATCACTTTGTCGTCCGTCCATCAGTCCGTCACGAAAACTTAACGTTGGCTATAACTTCCTCATTTCTTGATATTTCTTCATCAAACTTTCAATATTTACTCATCATGACAACATCAACATGACCATACTAAAATATAAAGGTCAAGGTCACACTGAAGGTCATTATGTGGGTTAAATACTCATTTTTTTCTTCACAAAAACTTAATGTTGGTTATAACTTTCTCATTTCTTGATGTTTCTTCATCAAACTTTCAATATGTACTCATCATGACAACATCAACATGATCATACTGAAATATAAAGGTCAAAGTCACACTGAAGGTCATTATATGGGTTAAATATTCATTGTTCTATTCATGAAAACTTACTGAGGCCAGTTTGTCAAGGTCATTTATCTGGGTCCAAAAAACCTTGTTATTCTGACAAAGCACTGACAGACACGAGTTCCGTGATACACCCATCTAGTTTCTTTAAAATCAACATTTATCTTAAGTCCAGAATATATGGTAAAATACACCTATCTGGGAAACTTTTGACACATTTGAAGCTTCCGTCAATTATCTGTCAATTCACATGTTTTTGTAAGGCTAATTTGCTCTGTGTTAGGATGCAGTTGCACAAAATAAATGTTGACTTCATTAGAAATTTCTCAGATTTTTCTTAGACGCTTTATGAATATTGCTCCAGGCTTGTCTTTAAGAAAGGTCATATTAAATGGTCCAAAATGCTATTTTTCTTTAATTAAAAGTTATTAAAAGTAACAGAATTTGATTTAAAATAAAAATATGGAAATGTGATACAATCTGTTGATTTCTTTGTTGCATGATATTGATTTTCTATGTTCTTTTCTTTATTTTTCACACAGGTTAAGATTATTTTGAAGAGGATTCCATGTATGAGTTGTGATATTTGTTGTTGTTGGCAGAGTGACTTTCACTCTGAAATAATTCATGGCTTGATTGAGAGTGTATTTCTGAAACAAAAACTGAGAATTATTATTGTCCGACACGATCCCTCTCCCAGCATTCTTAGTTTTGTTGTACAAAATGAATTATAATTTTTTGACTCAATCTCTCTCCATCTTTCTGAGATTGTAATGTAAAAATTGATATTCTGACTGATTATCGTCTAGCTCTTCTTGATGTTCAAGAGTTTGATACAATTTTTTTATAAGAAAAAATAATTCAAAAACTAAATTTAAGTTTTGAAATTAATATTATGAACAAGAAAACATTGCTAAAATGATCCCGAGTCGGATTCGAAGAAATAAACTCAATTTTTGTTTCAGAAATGTTTGTTTTTCATTAACATCAGTGTGTTTCATTTGTAGAAATGCAATATTTATAATGACATCTAGACTGGCTCTCATCTAAATGATAAATGCCATTTGAAATAAACATTAACAGAAGAATTACATTTTTCTGAATGGCAAGGGAGGTAATAAGAATTGTATGAAAGCAAGAGTTATATTCAATTAATAATAATAATAAAACATAGACCAGAGCCAGTCTAAGTGCCTGGGTACTGATAACATATTGGTACCATCAGTCGGCAACTTTGGTTAGTACCATCCCATCAATACTCTAGTAACCGTTTACGCGACTTGTTCATCTCTAGCTGTTGGAGCGAGGTACGCTGACTGACATATAAACATCTGAAGATATAACAAAATACATCGGTATAATATGTGGTAATTTCCATTTTTCCCTTACAGAATTACCAATTTCAAGTAATAATAATGGTTTTTAAAATGGATTTTTTTGAGAATTTAAGAAAATTATTCTTGTGAGAGAGGACCATTTAGGATGTATTCATTTACCTAATTTGTAAATATATGGATAAACTTACATATATTTATGTAATTCTATGCATGATAAATCGATTGCTAAGAATAAAAAATGCCACTTAAAAAATACGAAGAAACAAATAAGATGGCAGTTGAAGAGAAGTTTAGGCCTATTACACTTATTATTTGTGTTTTTTTTGTAGTGGTTGCTTAGTTTGCGCTCTGCTTTGATTTTGTTTTAATCTGTGCATTCATACTTATTCTTTCTTTAGTATTTCAGCCAGTTTATGCGCGACTCTTAATATACGATAAACATATATTTAATAATTCAATCAAAACATATTTAATATTTTTGACTATAGTGTTTTAAAAATTGTTAAAATAAACAGAAATATACTGTTTCATGCAGGAGGTTTTCAGTTTTAATCACTAAAAAGCTTCTCCTGGAGTGCTTGTATTCAGTTTGTTTTGGCGATTCTGATTTGAGCAGTTGTTACTAACTGATATTGTATATGTCGGGAAAGCTTTTAGCTTGACAAAAATTCTTATTTGACATATTTTAAATTTAGAAATGCTCGGAATTCTTTGCTTATTAAAGTAAATTTGTTTTGTCGAACTGATGTTCATATATAACTCCTGCTTTAATCCTACTCTGCACGTACAGTGCTGTTTCATCGTTTATATGCAGGATAAAATCAGACTAGCTCTTGCACTGCCAATATGTTTAAATTTACAATAAGAAAACATCCACATACCTTTTGGCAACGTCCACTGAAATAAAGATCCACAGGCTTTGGATCTGATATGTTTTGTTAGACAAATTAGGTTTTTAAGGCGTTTATTACAATTTAAATTGTTGACCATTGACCAAAATCTAAATGTCATTCAGGTTATTGGAACTTGTCCATATGTAAAAGAAATACAAATAGATCACACGCTATGCTATCTGAATTATGTTGTTTAATTGCTCATTGTAAAATTCTGGATGGTAATTGATATTGAACTGTCCGGAATTTACTATGAAGAAAGCAGAAAAACAACATAATAATTTGGACAGTGTAAGAAATAACTGAGTTTTACGAATGATAAAATAAAATGTTTTCCAACAGATTGGGAAACTATTGTGAATGATGAATATTACATCAGGTATTTATACCTGTAACAAAAGCATGTGTTGTCTCACAAAAAATGTAAAAATACAATGGAGCACCTGGGAAATGGTTGTGAGCACTTGGCCCATGAACAATAGAGGGTGTGACAATCCTCACATTGATACATGTATAACGCCAATTAATTGCCACTATTATATATCACTCACTGGTGTTATTTCAGCTGCACGTGATTTGGGTATTTTTCACACGTGCAACATAAATATTAATAAACATTTTGCACATCAAACTTTTCAGAGATGCATTTTCACTGGCGTGATATGTTTGTTTTGAAACACCTTACATTTCATTTCTGATTGTATACATGCATTTGTAAACTTTATATCTTGTCTTTTATTAGATACTTTTTCTTTTCATTAACCTTTGATGTAAAACATTTAGAAGTCGACCTTTATGTTTGTATCCTTCCTTTATTTGTGTAAAATAATTATGTAGATCTACATGTTACTTCATGCATATTCGAGAGTAGTGAACCGACCCTAGGACACTGTCAGTGATTGGATATTTCTTTTGCTACCTTATTAGCCCCCTTATTAGCCCTTAACCCGCTTAGCATGCCTATAATAGCCTTTGCGTCCATTGTAAACCCAGATCAGCATAACTCGCAGGCTGATCAGGGTTTACAATGTCTGGCTGCTGATCAGTTATTTCCCCCAAAACACTCCTTTTTCACATAAATGGAATGGTCTTAATTCAAAGAAAGAACAGTCCATTATATATATGTAGCAGATTAAGGGTTAAAAGAGACTTCAGAGGATTTGGGTATGTTTATAACCAAGTTTTTTTTATTGATCAACGATTTGTCATTTTAAAATACTTTGGTAAATCCAGTATTGTTCCCAAGTTACTGCTGTATAGTAAATTGAGTATTTTCTTTATATATTGATAAAACATAGACTTACTGCCTTGATTATCTAACATTATGAAATAATAAAATATTACTTTAGCTATTAAATTTTGCTATAAGTTGTACAAATAATACAACAGAAAAAGTTAATGTGACTTCTGTTTTCAAAAAATATATAATAAGGGAGGATATCCATGTATTACTAATATATGTATCCTGCCGGAGTTACCTAAATTGGACTAGAGGAGCATGAGTAGTTTCAAGTCATTATTAATAATTACTGGAAAAGTTCAAATGAACACAAATATGTTTAAAGGGACACTCGGCAATATTTATTAGAGACAAAATTGGCACCTCAATTTTTTCATCTAGTGCCATTTTGGCTTTAAACTTGCATATATTTCAACAAAAGGTAATCAGTTTTGTAGTTTTTTAATCGAGCTTTTTTTTCTCATTATTCTTCCTTAGCTTTAAATATTATTGATGCAAAATAATAAAATGCAAAATAGTAAAATATGCAAAATGGTAAAATATGCAAAACCAATCTGCTTTGAAATAATATTATTGATGATTTGAAAATATGCAAGTTATGAAGAAAAACTAATTCGACGTCGCGAGTTTAAAAAAAATCAAGATTGCCATGTGTCTCTTTAAACCTGCTTGCATATATCATGGAATAAAATGTCATTCTTCTGGGGCAATATATCAAATTTTTAATAAAAATTTGAAAATATGCAAGTCATATGTCTGGAGTAATAAATGAATGTATACTCCGCAAAAATAGAAACGTCCCTCTTTTAAGCTGTGATTTGCATAGGGTTAAATTTGTTACACTTTGTACACCAATCTAGATATAATTTCATCATTTTATACTTATCACTCAATCATTCAGATCAATATCAATAATCATCAAAAACCAAAGTTAATTTGTTGCTGCTAAAACATGTTTTATTCAAATTGTGAAATCACTATATTTTTATTATAAAGGGAGGTAATCTGAAAATATTCGTTCTTGAAAACTGTATGGCGCAAAAATGATTGAAAAGATCAGCGTCTTTTCTCTGTTTTTGTGGTGATGAGGTCATTCTCTGTTTATTTCAATATAACAAGACTGTGTTAACTCAAAGTTTTAACCACAAGACCCGGAAATGCTGTTTAAACCAAATCAAGGGGAATAAGTTTGCCCACAAGTTTGGTTCAAAGAAAATTGTTTTCATGACTGTGCTGGCCTTTAAACAAAGGTATTGGCATATAAGATTAAATAAAATGTAATTTCATTGTGTCTAAATATATGGGTAAAGTTGGGTACGTTTCTATTTTGCTGAGTATACTTGTTTTATTGATATATAAATACCTCAAAATATCAGACATCCAAAATATGAGTCATGGATCTCTATTTATAGTCATTTTTAGAGCCGTCATTTACACTCATAGCATGTTTTTGTAAAAGTTTAATAGATTTATACAACAAATTGACATATTAAAGTCAAGTGTACAATCATGTAAAATAACTGACTGTATAGTTGCATGTGTAAATTATCTGTTTGTTTCATTTACAAGTGGAAATACACGGGTTCTTCAAGAACATGTTTCTGTATGTTTTGAGTAATTGGACATGTCTTTCTTTAAATAATTTAAATGCAGTAGTGTAAATTTTGTTTTCTCAACGTTTTCTATGCAACTGTATCGTAAATAAAACAAATAATAAGTGCAGTGTTTGTTGAGTATTTCTGTTTGATAACCCAGTATAACTATAAAAAACAATTATTTGTATGCCCTCGTGTCCCACCACGATAACCCACCACAATAGTGGAACAGTCATATGATGATGCCTCTTCTTGCACATATGAAAAAAGTTTAACATTGCACTTTTAGGTCAAGTCCATTTTTAGCTCTACCGGCCGCCCGTCCGGCCGTCAGTCCATCTGTCTGTTAACTTTTACCATGTGAACACAATAGGGACTTCATTATTTATCGTATCTTTACCAAACTTTGCCAGGGTCTTTATATCGGTGATAGCTTGGACAAGTTGAAAAAAATAGAAACACCAGAGTTATGGTCCTTGTGCCATACTCTGCCCTGTGAACACTCAAGCACCTTCATTTTGTATTTGATATTTACAAAACTTGGCCAGATCGTTGATATTAATGAAACCTCGGACAAGCTTAAAAATCAGCTTTTATCGGACCAGGCACACCAGAGTTGTGGTTTTGTAAAAACTGACATCTCTAAATGACAACAATTACTAAAACAATTACTGATTTTCCAAAACATGATTTATTTTCTGAGATCATTTCCAAGGTAATAATAGATTTAAGTCCTTTTCTGGGATTTTTTTTTATTGACATTTATAAAAAAAAATGTAATGAAAAAATAAAACTTATCTTACTCAAAGCAATATCACTTATTTCACTGATAAAATCCCCAATTTCATTGTTGATAAAATAACAAGCTTGAGCTCTGCCTAATGGGGAGATATACGCCCTTTGTTCTCTTCAGTTTGTATTTGAAAAGCATTTCCTAGGTAGGCAGTCAATGTGACCTTGACCTTTGACCTACTGACACAATAATTAAAGAGGATGTTAAGAGCACTATTTATGTAAAGTTTCAAGGTCGTAAGGCAAATAGTTGCGAAAAAACAGCCAGGAAAGCAGTTTTCATTACAGGTTAGTGACATAATGTGTTTTTCATGGTCGAGTCACTGTGACCTTAACCTTTGACAAACTAACATGGGTACTGTTTCTGTAAGTTTTCGGGATTGTGGGTCTAAAAGTTACAAGTGACAGTGGGGAAATGTGATCTTGATCACCTACTGACTCCAAAAGCAATAGGCTTCCTCTGCTCACCGAGGGCAGTATACATATGAAGTTTATTGAGGGTGGGAATTATACTTCCGGAGTCATCTTGTGGTGTGCATGTATGCATGTCCATATAAGGTCATGGTGACCTGATGAACCAAGGACAATGTACCTATGCAGTTTCATGAGTGTGAGTGTTATGTTTTCTACTGACCTTCTCCCGCATCCCCACCCCCACCCCTTCCACCCTCCTCCACCCCTCACCCCGACAGCAACAAACAAAACACGCACGCACCCGCGCACACACACACTAAATGGGTTCTCCTCTCACCAAGGGCAATGTACGTATACGTTTCATGAGGACATGACGACCTTGACTTTTGACTTACTGACCCATTAAACAATGTGTATCACCAATGGCAAGGTACTTAATACAGTTTTACGAAGGTGGATGTCATGCTTTCGAAGTTATTGCACAGAATACATATTGCCACATGAGGTCATGGCGACCTTGACTTTTGACTTACTGAACCATTAAACAATGTGTATCACCAATGGCAAGGTACTTAATACAGTTTTACGAAGATGGATGTCATGCTTTCGAAGTTATTGCACAGAATACATTTTGCCACATGAGGTCATGGCGACCTTGACTTTTGACTTACTGACCCATTAAACAATGCGTATCACCAATGGCAAGGTACTTTATAAAGTTTGATGAGGGTGGGTGTCATGCTTTCGAAGTTATCGTCTGGAATGTGAATTTTCATATGTGGTCATAGAGACAATGAGCTACTAAACCCAAATCAAAGGGTTTTACTTCTAACCAATGGGCAATGTATCTTTGAAGTTTCATAGCGTGTGTTACGCTTTCAAGTTATCATCCGGAATGCATATTATTATATAAGGTCATGGCGACCTTGATCTTTGACCTATTGACTCCAAAAAAACTGGGTTCTATTCTCACCGAGGGCAACGTACCTATGAAGTTTCACCAGTGCGAGTGTTATGATTTCGAAGTTAGCACACGGGTGCTCGTGTAAATATGCTCGTGTAAATATAATACAAAAAAACAATAGCCTAGAAAGGTACTCAATGACTTGGCAGAAGCCAGAGCAGTAAGAGAATACACCATTAAGGGCACGACAAGAAAGATCATGGGCAAACATCAATCGCCACCGTCCCAATGGGCTTTAGGTAGGCGTCATCATAGGGTCCACAGCCTGTCCGGTCATCGTACAATTAAAGAGGAAAGCATAGTGGCGAACTGTAAAAGGGTCCACCACCAAGCAGGGTTACTAGAAAGACCGGAATACACCGAATCACCGGAATATACCGGAATACACCGGAATACACCGATATACATATAATAAAGGCATTATTTATGTAATCAATGGATAATAAATGATTATTTATGATTTAAATATTACTATATCCACACAGAAGAGCGACTTATGTGTTTGGGGGCTTATATACGCACACTAGTCACCACTATATACACCACTATATACACCTATATAGCAAAACTACATACTTATCTCCCTTGAAGGAAAACATCATAATGCACAAGTTTCTTATTTGTGTTTATGTCCTATGCTTGCATAGACTGGCATAAAAATACAAATAACTATATAAATATTTTAATTATAAATTTATTACAAGCACATGTAAGGGTATAGATCTATCATAATGTTGTTGTTTAACAATTTATAAAGCAAACTGACATAAAGTCAAAACATTAAGCAATATTGCATGCGTTCTAAGTACAGATAGCACTAACACACATTTAACACATGTATAGGATGGACGTTCGGACGAAATAATGAGAATATATATGAATAACAGGTTATTATTAAAGAGTAACATACGAATGTTTATTGATAAAAACCGTTGCATCTGTAAAGTTATTTGTATAGTACTATACAAATATATACAAACTGAAAAGTAATGTTAAAAAAAGCACATGTTGGACGTTTTCAAAACGAATAAAATGTAAGTTAATGTTCCAGTGTTTTTGAGATAAGATAAAGACAACTTATTTATATTACAAATATAACATAAGTTTTATGAAAAGTGACAGTGACACGCACGCACGCGTACGAACGCACCCGTACACACGTGGGCACACACTGATACTGACACTGATACTGACACGCACAAATTATATACTTGCCGTTTTCATATATATATATACATGTATAAGTACTAATTACTGCACTGCTACCATGTTATACTTTGTATTTGTATCCTCACGGGCTTTATAGCCTATTTGAAATAAAAGTATCTATCTACATAGTTTAAGATAAACCCTGGGTTACTGTACCATACCAAAATATAAGTCGAGGGAAACATTTAAATATGACTTCAGTAACTGTGTATTTCTTATCTCGCGTTTAGCACGCGTCACCCGTTCACACCAAAGCACGTGTCATAATGTCGGAAATTCCTGCTTTGTATACTACCCGCCGGCGGTACATCATCGTGTCATTTAATGCTATTTAAATGTCCAATTTATTTACGAAAATTAAAAATTAGAGGATATATAAAATATTACAATAATAAATACTATTCTACATATATTTTCAGATATGTTTTCCTTAATATCGTAGGTTCCAATTAGACATGCAGCGTTAGTATGTTCCAATTTGGAAAGGTGCCACATGCCTAGTTATAAGTGAAAGTCATTTTATTTCATTTCTGTTATTACTATTCAAATGTTTATATCTAACAAATAAAACAAAACTATTTGATTTTGATCAATAATAAAGTATTTATAGTTTCTTTTCGGAAGATATTCATCATGAACGTCTTTTCGGACAACTCGAATTCAGATTTATACTGAAATTGAAAACAATTTGGATCTCAACATAATCATTTTTTTTTCGACTTTTTATTTATAAATTACTATTCGTTTGCTTAGATGTAACGAATTATGTTTTAAAAATAAATAAATATTGCTATGTGTATCTTTAATACCAAGAAAGCATACATACCTTATACAATCCTTATCACATTTATCCGAACACACATTACACACAATTAAAAAAAAATAATTGCTATGTGTCTCTTTAATACCAAGAAAACATACATACCTCACAGTATATACAATCCTTATCACATTTATCCGAACACCGATCATTTAGGATGTTTTCTTTCAAGGGAGATAAGTATGTAGTTTTGCTATAGGTGTATGACTAGTGTGCATATATATAACCCCCAAAATACATAAATCACTCTTCTGTTTGGATATATTACTTTTTAAATCACAAATAATCATTTGTTATCCATTAATTACATAAATAATGCCTTTATTATATGTATTTCGGTGTATTCCGGTGTATTCCGGTGATTCGGTGTATTCCGGTCTTTCTAGTAACCGACCAAGCATGCAGTACGTTGCAAAATGATAGGGTCATAACCTCTTTTGATAAACTTTTTAAAAAAGTTTAACAAAGATAGTATGAAAGTGATCATGACCAAGAATCTTACGAATTTTATAAATCACAAGGTTATGATCATACCATCGTAAACGTATGGTAAAACAAAGGTAAGGTACACAATTTTGAGAACGTTGCTTCATTGGTGTTTTACGTCTTTTTTAGCACTTATTAGTTGTTGTTTTTTGTGGAAGAGGAAGACCACACCATTTGTTCTGGGTAGAAATAGTACTGCATGCCTCCTGCCATCCATAAGAATCGACACCTTCTCACTTAACATTTGTCAGAAATATAGACACTTGGAAACAATACACATTAAACAATTATCATATACTCATATTTTAGTTGGAGTATACATTGTTTGTCATAGTATATCATTTTTTTTCAATTTTACCTTGTAAAAGACACGTTGAAAATGTTTTAATTTTATAATTACTTTTATAATCTGTTAATAATTCATATAAAATTATCCATCTTTTGAGATGTGCATTACTTTTTTCTTCCATATTTTGATGAAGTCAAGGTCACTTTTATCAATATAGTTCCTCATATAAAGGCTTTCATAGAGCTCTTATATGTCGGTATGCTCACTACTTGAAAGAAACTCAATTAATTGATAGCTTTTAAGGTAAAGATCTGATTCGGCATTAAAATCGGCAATATCAGAGTGTTCATTTCTGTCTTGTACTACGTATGGTGACGAAAATGCTAATCCAATGTCAAATCTGTGAAAGAAATCCATAACGATGTCTGTGCATTAAAAAGAGCATATGTATTTTTAGGTAAGACCAATACCGGATGTGTCTGTTTGGTGGAATTAAAATTGAAACGAATGTTGCTGACGAGTCGATAGATAGCATCTACGTCTGGCTGCCTGTTTGCTAGTGATTGAATCACACCGACTTTCATTTCTTTTTCTGAAATACATACTCTAGGAGTGGTTGTGTTGTCTTTAATAGATTGCAACGGAAAACCTTGAATTTACAAAATGTGGATAAGGATTTATTAGTGTATTTTCAAAACCTTTTAAGCAAACATAACGATGGCGCAATGTTCCTCCTTGAAATTCATCCATATTCACAATTCCCTGGTTATCGTCATCAAAATCCCATATATATTTTGCCTTGTGATGGATTGCATAAATATATCCTAAATTCTTCCTCCCAAAGTGCTTGAATGGTATAACTTTAGATAACATAGTATACATCAATTGTTGTTCTTCTACTGAAAGGTACTTTATCATACTTTTCTTCTTAGTTTCCGTAATAATGTCCTTAAGGTATTGCTCTTTTGGTGGCGTCGGTGTATCGGCAACAATTACAAGACACCAATTTGACAGACTTGAAATGTGCTTTATGGCCGGTGAAGGAGAAAAGAATATCGTTACTACTGCCCAGTTGTCACAGGCGGAAGAGTTATCTAAAACAGCCAAAGACAACTGACTTGTTAATGGAGATAATGAAGGAATATTTCGGATCGTCTTACCAGAAAATATTGACCCTGTTACGGCACCAACAGTTGATGGAACAGCATCACGTCCTGGATTTATTTTGTTGTTCTCTTGGAGGTGATTCATAATCTCAATAGTAGATTTGTGATAAATAATCATTTTTTCGCATAAATCTGACTTGATATCCTTTGCGGAGACAGGTTTGACGGTTCTAGGTATAAAAGTTATGATTTTGTTATCGCTCTGCATCGGCATCATTGTAGATTGACAACCAAGCTACAAGAGACTTATCTCCAAAATCCAGATCAATCAATTCATCCTTTTTGTGGCATTTTACTTCACCGCAATATTTCCTATTTTCTATTCGTTTAATTAATGCACTTCCTAGGACCACACACATTTCATCAATACCATTTACCAATTGTGGACTAATTTTCCAGCACCATGTCTAAAGCCGTAATACAACTTTAGGGATTTCAGTCTGTTAAGTCTGTCGAAGATTTGTGGAACGCATAGGAAAGCATCGTCATCAAGTTTGGCTCCGAGAAGAGCATCTGGGTAGTTATCATTTATATATTTTAACCAAACGTACATTTTTTTTACCAAACTTAACAGCCCGACCATGGTGAGAAACATTAAGATATAAAATGTCTCGGTAAACATTGTTTTCATTATTTGTATCATCTGTTGGATCGTCAATCAGGAACTTGTAAGTAATTCGGAAAGGCAATTGGTCGTACATACTAAGCATTGTAGCTTTGTGTTTCTCTTAACTGTGTTTTATCATGGGCTGAGAGTATTCCGAAAACAAGATGAGGTCTTCGGTAAATTTCAAGTGTTTTTCCATTTGCAAAGATTTGTCCTGTAGGTATCGATTCGTTCTTCAAGTAATGGTTTGATACGAACATGGCTATAATTGCACAACCCAACATGCTAAGACCGCATAGGTGAAATGTTGACGGCGCCATCGTAACGCGACTATAAACTATCAGACTGTGAAATATGCAACGGAAGAGGTAAATAAATAAATTACGCTATCCGTGTTTGTCGAGGATTTCTGTCCATGCACAGACGTGTATTATGTATTCAAAATATAACTATTTTTATTGATGCATGTATACAATGTGATTCATTCATTTTTGATGTATGTATAGATTTTTTTTATATCATGTATAATGTAAATTTCTATCATTATAGATACATGTATGAATGAAAATTAAGCAAATTAGTACACGTACTAGAGTTGCAATTATGCCATTTACAATGTGGATGTATGTATACCATGTATACCATGTAAAGGTTATACACAGGACAGTGTAAATAAAGAAATCACCGCCATGATCTAATCTCTAACCAACAAGGCAGCATCAATAGGCAATATAAGTAAAACACAAATATGCTCGTGTAAATATAATACAAAAAAAACAGTAGCATAGAAAGCCACAATGAAGGTACTCAATGACTTGGCAGAAGCCAGAGCAACAAGAGAATAAACCATTAAGAGCACAACAGGAAAGATCATAGACAATAGTTACTTTTTGGCAGCCACATAATTTATCATTGGTTTCACAAACCCACTTCAATGACTACGAGTTATACCTCCGAACGTACGCTTTTCCAGCATAGGGAGATCTTGCTGATGATCTATTACTCTATCAGGCTGAGATGGACATGAAAGAGTTGTGTCAACGGTAACCCGACCCCATTCCACAATCCAATCAAGAAAGACAAATTGTCAGTCTGAAGAGCCCAAGAAACTTACACGAAGAACAAACTGATTTAGATCAAAGCAGAACACACTATATTTGGTTAATTGTTTCCCTTATCACACCGTACAACCCGTATCTTTGATAACAGAGGGATAACTTGATATCCGAGCCGATAAAACTGCCAGACATCAATACTGGTTAGATATTTCTTTCAAGTATTTTTAAAAAACAAAAGTGTGATACAAACTTGCAAGGTGTACATTTGTATGGATGTTTAGACATTCTACAGTGATTATCTCGACCAATTCCGTCGACCAATAAGGCAGATGTTCGAACTTAAACTTCAAAGTTTTACGAAAATTACGCAAAAAGTTTGCATTTGATGATATTTCAATTAATAAACATTTAATTCAGTCATTGTAGCGCTGTTCTGTGAAATGGCAATCATTGAGCGACATTTAGGTAAAATATGGATTGTGCAAGTCCTCTTTTAGAGAAGTTCTCCGCTTCGAAAGGGGTCGTGGTACGAGAAAACATGACGCCTTAAGTAGTAAACAGAGCAGATTTTATTAAGAGATCACAGATGACAAACAAATAAATTGCACGTTGCCCAAGTTGACAGAGTTTAGTCTTTAGAAAATAGCTATATCTTCCATTTTTATCGAATTTGAAGCATACAACGAACTGTGTATGACTCAAAAATATCAAACAACAAAACAGTGCGCGTGGAACCTTGTTAATTTATGATGGTACTGCGTAATACACCATTGTGTTTCATACGTGAGGTAAGGGCAACTAAGTGGCTTGTGAAAAGGTTCTAGGTTCATTCTGTATATCTTTAACGCGATGTGAATGTAGAGTGAACTTAGATTTCGCCTTTAGGCGACGAATGGCTTTTACGCGTGTTGGTGCGCCTTAAAACTCCAGTTCAGTTCTGTTTGTATGCAAGTCAATTATGTCTTACATTTTGCAAAAGTATGCAGCATTAATTATAGCACATTCATCGAGTATGGAATTATTTTAAAGCCTCAAATATATGTTATGGTTATCTCTACTGGACGAAGGCTTATGGGATAGCGAGTAGCTATATATACATAATTTCTCAGACGAGTTTTTGAACCAGACATATTCGAATACTTATAGAAGTAAAACTATGGACTATTCAAAGATGTGGAATCGCAGAGGAGCTGCGGTGGTAGAGTGGTACAGTGGTACACCGGGTTCGATTACCGGTGGGGTCACCTCTTTGATGTTAACATGTATCGTTTACTGTAACGTTAATAGTTCGCTCTAGCTGGTTTTCAAACTTGCTTGAGCTTTAAATGATATGTACATGTATAATATGGCCAACTTTAGTAAAGATCAGATGAAAACTTATGAAAAACGAAGGCCAAAACAAAAAGAAGAAAATTGAAGGATAAACAATTAAAATGAAGTTACGGTACGCATATGAACTATCTATATTTGTAAATTTGAAGACATTTGCGATTTGAATCTGAATTTTGTTTTGTCGTCATGTAAACACATTTTTAATAATAACGTTATGTTTGTCGTTTTTCATAAAAGTCGCGTTGTACTCAACTATTAAAGTTTTTAGCATCAGAGAGCGTTAGTTTAGTCGCATGCAATTATTTTTTTTATATCACACTGTTCGTCATGCTGCGACCTTTCATCTGATGTATAAATTATATAATTTAAATTAAGCTGTAAACTATTATTTCCATCGGCGTAGCTACTAATATACCGTATAGGCCCGGGCCTAAACATCAATTTGAAAAATGAAAAAAATAAAAAAAGAGTTCAAAAACACCATTAAAACTGAAGCCGGAGTGTGTTGGGGTTAAGGGTCAGAAATGGGTTTTGAAACCGAACGCCTCAGTCAGGCATTAAAGTATTTTATTGTAATTTAGATCAATCAATAAATGATAACGAAGATGATGACGATGTCGAAATTTATTCGTGTAATAATTTTACAATACTTTTCAATGAGAGTTCGTGTGATCTCGACGATTGTTTACAAACCGCGAAATTTGATCTTTAAAAATAGCCAATAATGAAAACTGTTTCTTAAAATACCAAACAATATATGGCAAAACGTACCATTGCATAGCTAAGTCAGAAAAAATATCCGGCCGGACCCCACTAGTTTGTCGGGCCTATATATGTATTTCAGGTCAGCTACGCCCCTATTTTCTAGAATTTCCTATTTCTTTAACCCTTTTTTTTTTACTTGAACAATTTAAGAAAAAAAGAAATTAAATCCATTTATCTTTTAAATTTCTCGATAAAAAACTATACAATTTTAATATATTTTCGAGAATTTAATTTCCTTTCGGAATATAAAATGGAAGTTGCTGGTCATCGGAATATTTTTTTCAGTATGCTTGTCTTAATAAACACAACACTCTTCAAAAAAGACGTCTCTGTCAACGTCGCGTGGTAAATATAATGTATAACATTAACGTGTATGTCAGTTTTGCGATACAAATGAAGTAGAAGACGAGTATCATTTTGTGTTTATATGTCCCTTGTATTGAGATTTAAGAACAGTGTATTTAAAGCGTTTCTATAGACATAGACCTAGTATGTATACATTTACGCTTCTCCTTCAAAGTAAGAACAAATCAGAAATACTTATGCTAAGCAAATTTATCAATAAAGCATATTTGCTTCGTATAAAGGGCGGAGGATTATTCCCTACTGTATATTGTGATTAGTGTCAGTTCCACTAAGACTGAAATTGCTAATAGGAGTGCATCCAATATTTATTATACCTCCGAATTTGTATTTATTTGTATTTATTTGATTCAATGTATTTTGAATGTATTGTCATTCACCATAACTATTCACGTGTAGATTGAATGTATGTATATGCTTTTGTGTAACACGAACAACTGTAAAGTTTTTGAATGTATGTATATGCTTTTGTGTATCACGAAAAACTGTAAAGTTTAAGTGAATAAAGAATATGTTCTGTTCTGTTCTATAACGACGATGACACATACAGTGGAAACAAACATTGATACATTTATGATCTTAATACGTAGTAAATAATGTTCCCTGTTTTCAACTTTTTTTTCTTTATTCGTATTAAGTTTTCTTCTTTTCTGGAGTTAATATGAAAATTCCAAATAATATATATATTATTTTTTTTGATGCATCACGAATCTCTGGCATAGTATCCCATTAACTATGGTACTTGTATGTAATTAAGTATATCTGTAGTATTAAACACATTACTACGGAAACGTATATCGGCCTTGTGGTTTAAGATGACTTAATTAAGAAGTCTTCGCCTAACAGTATTTCAGAAGACACCTTGAGTTCATCTGATCGCAAATTGCATCTCTTTGACAAAATTACGATATCATAACCGCTTAACTTTTGGCTTGTTAACGCGATAGGTTCTTCATTTTTAATCCGATCTTTACCAAAGTTTCACTGTTTGTCAGTGTCTTTATATCAATGAAAGCTCGGATAAGTTCGAAAACCAGCCAGTTCATACCAGTAACACCAGAGTTATGGGCCTTGTTTTACTGAAAAAATGCCATATTTTGTATTGTTTACACGATAGTACCTTCATTTTCTGCTTGATCTTTATCAAACTTGGCCACATTGTTGATATTGATGAAAGCTCATACAAGGTCGAAAACCAGCTATATCGGACCAGGAACACCAGAGTGAGTTATGTGCCCCTGAATTATTGAAAAATGCCATTTTCAGCATTGTGAACACTCTGGCACCTTCATTTTACATTTGATTTTTACCAAACTTTAACAGATTGTTGATATTAATGACAGATTAGACAAGTTCGAAAACCAGCTATATCGGACCAGGAACAACAGAGTTATGTCTCCTTGAATTATTGAAAAATACCATTTTCAGTCTTGTGAACACTCTCGCGCTTTCATTTTGTATTCGATCTTTCCCAAACTTGACCAGATTGTCGATATAAATAAAAGCTCTGAGGAGTTTGCAAACCAGTCAGATAGAATCAGTAACACCGGAGTTGTGACCCTTTTTTAATATTTGGTAATGTACACTGTAACCCTTAGGGATCGTGAACTCAAACCTCAAATGTTTTTTTGTTTCTAAACATTGGTTCATGGCGTCAGTTTTTCTTAACTGGGAGCTTAGGGTCCGCTGTTGGATCAGTTTTACATAGATTAATAGGGAAGAACTTCAAAAATCTTCTTCTCTGAAACTATAAAAGCCACAGGTTTAATATTTTGTATTTATCATCAGCTTATTGTCCTCTACCAAATTTGTTCAAATGGTGACCCTGGTTTCAAATTTGGCCTCACCCCAGGGGTCACATGTTTTACATAGAGTTACATAGGGAAACACTTAAAAATCTTATTCTCTGAAACTACAATTGCCAGAGGTTCAATATTTTGTATTTACCATTAGCTTATGGTCCTCTGCCAAATTTGTTCAAATGGTGACCATGGAGTCAAATTTGGCGCTGTCCCCGAGGTCACATGTTTTACATGAAGAAAGGGATCCAGGATTTTCTAACTTAATATGTCTAGTTCCTGCTGACAAAGCCTCTAATAATATTATTATTGTGTGACAGCAGTCTGATTAACTCAAATGAGAGCGATATTATTCGTGACCATATCGAAAATATTTCCAAGTTTGGGATCAACCTGGACGAGAAGCAAAATAAACTCCCTACACTTTACTGGATCCCTAAACTACACAAACAGCCTTATAAAGCTCGCTTCATTGCAAACTCTAGTGCATGTTTCACAACTTATATCTCCAAACTTTTAACGTCTTGCCTCACAGCAGTTAAAGAGCATGTGAAAAAGTTTTGTGAGAAAACCTATGAAAACTCTGGTATAAATTTATTCTACCTCAAGTGTCATCATTATCTACTTATATCTTTTCTACACTTTACACTACTCTACCGCATAACCTTATAAAAGAACAAGAGGTCAATGACCTTGAAGCTCTACTGATTGATTTTGATTTCAGGAAGTAGTCGCTACAAACTGGTTTTTTGAAAATCTATTTTTAGCCGTGGTGGCCATCTTGAATTTCCGGCCGACCTGATATTTTGCTAGGATCAATTAGACATCAAGAGCAACATTCCTGTGAAGTTCATGAAAATCCGTCGAGTAGTTTCAGAGGAGTAGTCGCTACAAGTTTTCATTATATAATTCTATGTAAACAAAGATGGCCGCTGACAGCCATGTTTAACATCTAATCAAAATGATTTTTGACAAGGACCAACATCATGTAATGTTGATCATTTTAGAAAAAGTCCCATATCAATATCACTTATAGTTTTCAAGAAGTAGTCGCTACAAACTTGCATTTTGAAAATCTATTTTTAGCCATGGCGGCCATCTTGAATTTCCGGCCGACCTGAAATTTTGCTAGGATCAATTAGACATCAAGAGCAACATTTCTGTGAAGTTTCATGAAAATCCGTCAAGTAGTTTCAGAGAAGTAGTCGCTACAAGTTTTCATTATATAACTCTATGTAAACAAAGATGGCCACTGGCAGCCATGTTTAATGTCGAATCAAAATAATGTTAGACTCGGATAACCATCATGTCATGCTGATCATTTTAGAAAAAGTCCCATATCAATATCACTTATAGTTTTCAAGAAGTAGTCGCTACAAACTTGTATTTTGAAAATCTATTTTTAGCCATGGCGGCCATCTTGAATTTTCGGCCGACCTGAAATTTTGCTAGGATCAATTAGACATCAAGAGCAACATTTCTGTGAAGTTTCATGAAAATCCGTCAAGTAGTTTCAGAGGAGTAGTCGCTACAAGTTTTCATTATATAACTCTATGTAAACAAAGATGGCCACTGGCAGCCATGTTTAATGTCGAATCAAAATAATGTTCGACTCGGATAACCAACATGTCATGCTGATCATTTTAGAAAAAGTCCCATATCAATATCACTTATAGTTTTCAAGAAGTAGTCGCTACAAACTTATTTTTTAAAAATCTATTTTTAACTGTGGCAGCCATCTTGAATTTCTGGCCGATCTGAAATTTTGCTAGGATCAATTAGACATTAAGAGCAACATTCCTGTAAAGGTTCAGAGGAGTAGTCGCTACAAGTTTTTACTATATAACTCTATGTAAACAAAGATGGCCGCTGGCAGCCACGTTTAACGTCGAATCAAAACGATTTTTGATAAGGACCAACATCATGTCATGCTGATCATTTTAGAAAAAGTCCCATATCAATATCACTTATAGTTTTCAAGAAGTAGTCGCTACAAACTTGTATTTTGAAAAATTATTTTTAGCCGTGGCGGCCATCTTGAATTTCCGGCCGACCTGAAATTATGCTAGGATCATTTAGACATCAAGAGCAACATTCCTGTGGAGTTTCATGAAAATCCGTCAAGTAGTTTCAGAGAAGTAGTCGCTACAAGTTTTCATTATATAACTCTATGTAAACAAAGATGGCCGCTGGCAGCCATGTTTAACGTCAAATCAAAATGATTTTCGACAAGGACCAACATCATGTCATGCTGATCATTTTAGAAAAAGTCCCATATCAATATCACTTATAGTTTTCAAGAAGAAGTCGCTACAAACTTGAATTTAAAAAATCTATTTTTAGCTTTGGCGGCCATCTTGGATTTCACATCAACATGAATTTTTGCTAGGATCAACTAGACTTCATGGGCAACATTTCTGTAAAGTTTTATGAATATCCATCCAGTAGTTTCAGAGGAGTAGTCGCTACAAATAAAAGTTAACGGACGGACGGACAGACGGACGGACGACGGACGCCGCACCACGGCATAAGCTCTGCTGATCTCTGATCAGTAGAGCTAAAAACTAATAGCTATTATACAAAAGGAACTTTCGTCGGGAACAAACGACCTTTTTAGCCTGTACCAACACTAGGTCATTTTTTTACCAACAGTGATCCGGACGGTTACACTTTATGGACTTGTCAACACGTCTGTGAATCACTATCAATCTTATTAGACAACATTTTTGCCAATTTATATATATATTATACAACGTACATATTGTTTGAATCCCAACTCATTAGACACGATACAAATAGTTTTAACCAGCCTTACAACACCCCGAATTTATAGTTACCAAGTCATACTTCATTTTACGCATATTCAAAAACAATTCTTGTAAGAACCCAATAAACATAGAGTTTTGATAAACGGTTTTGTAGTGTAATTTTGCCATTATTTGGCGGTTAGTTTCTTTAACATATAAATATTCGAAAATATGTCTTCATGAGGGACACTTAGCTTGGTATACACCTCGCCGATCTCGGCATTATTTTGGATTTTGCAACACCATTTCGCTATATGCTACCAAACTATTTATCATAATGTTGTAAATATGAACTTGTTTGAAGATACGTGGGACTTCGATTCGAGAAGTTTATTACCAGCCGCGTAGCTACGCGTAGGCCCTACAGGCCCGGGCCTGAATATAATTGAACGATTTAACATTTTCACACGATTGAGAATGTAATAAAATATCAGAAGACGGGAGGGGGTCATAACGTATGCAATATATAAAATGTAATAGCATTTCAGTCCTATAATAACTAATACAATCACATCTGTAACAACAGTGTGTCGGTAAAACAGTTTACTGTTATTCAAATATATATATATTAGAATATTCGAATACTATGGTCACGTGATCGCGTGACCTGTGATACAATGAGAAATACCTACTATTCAAACTATTGTAAAATATCAGTTTGCCGACTATTTTTTGAATATGTAAAACTATTCAATTCGTAACCAGACATATAATTTGATATGTCTGGTTTTAAATTAATAGAGCGACGTTAATAAACCGGTTTAATATCCACAAAAGCAAACACTTGTCACTTTAACAAGATTATATCATATGATAAGTTATTTTCAGTTTCCAAAATAATGAATGTGACTAACATATTTGGCAAATAGCTTAGGTCATATTAAATAGTTTGAATTGACTCTACTGAGTTATGTGGGTGAGTAAGTTGTACATTCCATATCTCGATGCCCACTTGAATGTTATTTCCTTATGGTGTCAGATGACATTTTTTCTTTCTTAGTGCATCGTCAAACGCACTTCACCGATATGTAATTTTAGCAAACATATTAATTGTTGTGTATGACACTGAAGCAAAATGTATGTATTAAAATAATTTGCTTAAAAGTTCCATTTTTAGAGAAATTTACTAACACAATAATTTCTATAGCCAGAAAATATCCTATGATTGTATTCTCTTTTAGATATTTGAAATCATGTTGATTGAGTGGTAATAAAAGAGAACATTACCGTTTATGGGTATAATAATGCACTGGTGCTAATATAGTTATCTAGTTTCAATTTTCCTCAGAGGAGCATTTTGTTTTAATAAAAAATTGGCAGCAGGAGTTTCTCCAGAATGCACACTTTTAATTATCGATAAGCACAATAATCGCCGTTCATGCAAGCCATCAGATCCACCTAACATACTTTCACTTTCGGTGCTTAAACGATGACCGGGCCTGCACATTCTATTTAACATAGCTACACCCCTGATTACGATATGTGTACTATAATGTGCAGGGCTTCACTTCATGCGAAAATGACAGTGACACCCTACCAACACAGCAACTGGTTATGTCGAATAACATGTACATTCCGTCTAACAGGTTACTATCACTATTAATATGGACAGCTGATTATTTAAAAGTAATTATTGATATATCACCAACATGTATGTACATTGTACCTTTAATATCAATACCGTCGACGTCGTTATGTTAATGACACGGCGTCGACAGAGACGTCTTTTTTCAAAGGGGTCTGGGTCGATAAAAAAAGAATACTGAAAAAAGTATTCCGATATCCAGCACATTTTATTTTAATTTCCGATAGCAAATTAAATTCTCTAAAACATATTAAAATTGTGCAGTTTTTTTTATGGAGCCATTTAAAATATAAATGGCTTTTTTGAATGAAAAATAGGTAATTCAACATTACTTATCAGATGATGATAATGAAACAAACTATTCCTTCAAGCGTTTCGCCTTTTCTTTGCCAGTTATTTAGTATGACGTATCGCCGTAAGGTAAGACTGTTTTTAAAGGTAGACTTTTTGCTTGACTTCATGAAATATTTTAAAAGTTTCCAATACTGACGTCTGTCCGTAATATTTGTTTCATTAATTATAGTTTCCACATTGTTAAAGAAACGTTCTTTCGCATGTTTAGATTATTAACTTTGTTTCGTAATCGTTTTTGAGGGCTGGCGTGGCGCAGTCTGTAGCGTGGCGGATTTGTAACCGGAGGCCCAGGGTTCAATCCTCCGTGGTGCCAATGAGTTTCGTCGGTGTGTCGGCAAGACACTTTCCCTTAGCCTCGTCCGTCGGATGGGGACGTAACCGGGCGGTCTCATGTATCGTCCGAGCACGTTAAAGAACCATAGGAATCTATTCGATAATATCACCATTTCATCCGGATTCCTATGTATCATTCCCCTCTCTCTGGGGCGACTCGAAATAACTTATACTGCGTTCCCAAGAGGACAAGATATCTACTGGCTAAACTGGCTCTTATATCTAAGGTCCCATCAGTCTGCTTTTAAACTAGAAGCCTTTAAAAACTATAAAAGTCCAGATTTTTTTTTTGGTCAATCCCAAAACATTAAATTTAATGTCATTAACAGTGATCCATTTAAATGGTTTCCGCTCAATAACTTTTGTTAGGAATGAGGTATTGCGATGAAACGTGCAGAGTATGTAGCTTATATGGAAAGGAAGCTTGGAATTGCATTTGGGGTCACTGGGATCAAGGTCAAATTATGCATGTTGTAGCGGAGACTGGATGTGACCTATATTTCGTCGAAAGTAGGTCACAATCACTCGAAATTTTGCACATGATGTTAGATGCATATAAGGAACATACTGGTGAGGTTTGGTAAAAATCCTGCCAGAAAAAAGCGAGATACGTATGTCGTAGCAGAGACTGGACGTGACCTATATTTTGTCAATATACGTCACAGTGACCTGACATTTTGCGAATGACGTTAGATGCATATAAGGAACATTATGGTGAAGTTTGGTGAAAATCCTAGAAGAAAGAAGCAAGATGAGCATGTTGTAGCAGAGACCGTTCATGACCTATATTTTGTGAAAAGTACGTCACAGCGACCAGAAATTCTGCAGATGATGTTAGATGCATATAAGGAACATTCTGGTGAATATATACTGAAAAGGTTATCCTTGGAAGCAACAGACACAAACAAGAGATAAAAGAAGCAGACTCGGTTTTATCAGGGAGTACGTTATATAACGTACTCCCTGGTTTTATTGAGTCTGTTCGTGAGAGGTAATTATAAGATGAAACACCTCTCACGCCTCCTAGCTAGCACCGGCTTAAAGGGGTTGATGCACTATTTTCAAACAAGGTTTATTTAAAAGGGCCCTGAACAACTTGAAAAAAGCTGAAAGAATTATCAAAATGCCATGGAAAATAAAGGAGATATGACCTATTGAAAAGTTGCAAGAAAACATAAATGGAGGCTGCCATCTTGGAACGATGACGTCATCGCGCCTTTTTACCATATATGGCATATTGACCAAATGTATTTTAAAGCAAAGAAAATCACTGCAAATGAAAATAACCATACAATTTATACATTTTACATCTGTATATTTATTTTTAATCAATTTGCAGTGATTTTCTTTGCTATAACATGTATTTTGTCAATATGTCATATGGTAAAATGGCGCGATGACGTCATCGTTCAAAGATGGCCGCCTCCATTTATGTTTTCTTGCAACTTTTCAATAGGTCATATTTCCTTTATTTTCCATGGCATTTTGATAATTCTTTCAGCTATTTTCAAGCTTTTCAGAGCCCTATTAAATAAATAGTGTTTGAAAGTAGTGCATCAACCCCTTTAAGCGATATTCTACTTTAAAGCAACACAGAATGGGCTTGCTGATCCCAAAGGATCAGTAAATAATAACACTACTGATTTGTAGTTTGGTGACAATTCTGCAAGAAAAAAGCAAGATACGCATGTCGTAGCGGAGACCGGACATTACCTAAATCACAGCAACCCAACATTTTGCACATGATGTTAGATGCATATAAGGAACATCCTGGTGAAGTTTGGTGAAAATCCTGCAAGAAAGATGATAGATACCAGGGAGTAAGCATTACTCCCTGTAGATACACATGTCGTAGCGGAGACAGGACGTGACATATATTTCATCGAAAGTAGGTCACAGCAACCCGAAATTGTGCACGTGATGTTGGATCCATATAATGAACATTGTGGTGGAGTTTGGTGAAAATCCTACATTTAACCAATAAAAGAGTGAATTGGTACATAATCGGCATTCGAATCTAGCATAATCTCGTATGGCTAAAACGAGAAAGATACGCGTCTCTGTACATGATCAGAAATGTAATCGTGATCGCTGGACGCTCTTTAAATTCGCTTAGAACTGTGACAGGTGCGCGTTTAACGCTATCAATCCAATGTTTTGAATATAGCGGAATGGGTTTATTGTACCGGTAATCAGATTAGCGTTAATCTGATTGTAATAAAGATGAAATTGTTACACCTTCGTTGCTATATTGACGTTTTAGTTCTATACATACGCATATTCTTTCAAGGTTTTTTAAATCAGAGTTTAAAATGTTGGTTAGCGGTTGATGACGATTTGGAGGTCTAGATGCGTTTGCGGTCATATATGGGTAATTAAATATCCTTTTTAACGAATGTCAGTGTTTAATGTCTGTATCAATTAAGCGCTTTCCAATGCATTTCACCCTAAGCGTCCTGGAGATGGTAATTTGTACTATAAGGTTTCATAGCTCATAGGACCTACATAGATATATAACCATGCAAAAAAAACACAATTAACTGAAGAGTCGCTAATGTTGGATTCATGGCAGGTTGTTTATTGCGATCGAAAGATATAAAGGTTTCTCCAATCATAGCAGCCAATTAGCCACGGGGTACATACCAACAGCCAATTAGCCACGGTATGTACCCCGTGGCTAAATGGCTGTCCACGGGGTACATACCAACAGCCAATTAGCCACGGGGTACATATATGTATGTACCCCGTGGCTAATTGGATGTCCTTAGCAGGATATTTGTTTAGATCAAAGAGGCCATAAATCACAAACACTGGTCACCCGTGGTGTGTTGACATCAGATATATACACTATAATTGTGTAATATTTTTTAATTTTATTTATATTGTTATTTATATTGTGCATTTATCAGTGAAACTAAACACATTAGAAAGTTGATTATGTTCATTCTAATTTGTCAACAACAAATATATATATAAAAAACGTGTTAGTCTGTTAAATGGACTAATAATAGTCAACGCTACTTTGTAAATTAATTCAGAAATATTAATTTTAAAGGATTCTATATTGAAGTACATAATTATATATATTATGTATGTGTATCCAACATCTGGCAGAACTGAAATGTCCGGTCTGATCATATATATATATATATATTATATTATAAATGATTAAATGGTTCTGTGAATCGTAGTTTCTCAGGAGAACAAATCTCGACCTTTAATTATCAAGAGTCAATTATCAATCCTAAACAATATTTTTTTTGGTCCTGGAGTAAGATCAAGAGACGTCATTTTTGATATACTGTACAAAATAAACTTCAAAACTTGATGTTACTGTTACAAGGGCTTATGTAAGGGTATTAATAAGACAGATGTGATTATAAGATAAAGATGAAATACGTGGATACATCTCTGCTGCCTCTATAACACCATTGCTGCTCATATTTGACTGTTTTCTGTGTTTCGAACTTAGATTTTCTCTACTCGAAACTCGATATTGTCTACTCGAAACTCGATATTCTCCACTCGAAATTCAATTTTCTCTACTCGAAACTCGATACTGTCTACTCGAAAGTCGATTTTCTCTACTCGAAACTCTATATTCCCCACTCGAAACTCGAGTTTCTCTACTCGAAACTCGATACTTAGAAAATGTGAACATCGTTTATTCACTAGCAGAGCTACAGTATAAGTCCCCTTTATTAGAGATGTAAGCATGCATGTTTGTATAATAGTTATAACAGATTATAAGACCACATCAACAAGAAAAGATGATATGAACTTTGATCATGAGGTAGATTTTGATGACGAAGAAATTGAAGAGGAAGACGAAATATTTCAGTAAATGGATTGGATAAAAAAAGTTTTTGAAGGATGTTGATGTATTAATTTGAGCATTATATGACGATATTAAATGAAAAGCCAATTGTGTATACAAACGTTTAATTATTCAGTTATACACAACATATATTGATTTGTTAATGATCTGCCGTACTGATTCATGGACTTGCCTTAAAGGAGATTTTATATACATACAAAATTAACTGTAAATTCATTATGAATTTGTTGACCATTATAACTATACCTGTATGTATTTTATGAAAGAATGATAGTGACTAGTTGGAGTATGTTTTGTGACAAAGAAACGTGAATGTGTGTACAATACGTATAATGTTATGAAGTATGCCGGCATTGATTAAAGGTTATTATAACGTCACAGAGAATATTTTGTAATTCTTATTACCTCCCTTTAATAGCTTTATTTCATCAGAAATATTGTTTGACCAATGAACTCGTAAAAACATACAAAATATGTTTATTCGTTTTATATTTCGCAGAAACAATATGCGGAAATGTTTTCTGTTAATAGCTATAAAGACTATCAAATGCCAAAACAGGTTTTCAAAATGTACGGTCTAATTTAAAGAAGTACAAAATACTCCATTCGCTTGTAGAAGTTGCATAAAAGAAATGTCGTTGTAATAGTAATAATTATTACCTGATCTCCTATATAAATGCTATATCGTCATTTCTTGCTAATTCACTAAGGAAAAGACTGTTTCCGGTGAAAACGAACTGTTACCGGGCTTTAGTTTCGACTGTTTCCCTCACGTGCTGAAATTTCGTTTGCGTGACGTCATGTTGCTTTTTTCACCATAGGTTCCCATTATAAAACAAATTTTCATTTTCACTGTTTCGTACAGTAACAATAATCAGGTAATAAAACAGTTATCACATGTGTGTTTGGGGAACAGTCAAAACTGTTTTCCCTTGGTGTCGGAGGATGTCAGTGTGAACTGTTTCCCTCGGCCTATCGGCCTCGGGAAACAGTTCACACTGCCATCTCCTCCACCTCGGGAATACAGTTTTGACTGTTCCCCAAACACACATGTGATAACTGTATATTGTCATTTACATAAAAAGGAAATGTTTTATGAAGAAAAAAAACTCTTCAATTTATCCTATACATTTACACCAACCCACTTAAGATTGTAATTCTAGTATAAGTTGATGTTTAATTGTGATTATAGATATTCAAAATGTAAAAAAGAAAAAAAAGAATCAGTTGCATCTGTAATTTAATTTGTTTAACAGAAGAATATAAATCAAATGAATCAGTGATACAGATTTACACTTACTTGAGCTTCCCCATTATAAATTGGGTGGGTGGGGTAATTCCACAGCTAGGTATATTTACTTTTTTGAACAGCCAATATGTTTATGTAGAATACATACATTATATATTGTTAATCAAGTTCTACCTAGAATAAATATATAATTCAGATAAACCACATATACTTATATACACCGGAATGATCATATAGTAATTTAAATATTATTGTGTAAATATGGAAATTGGTAGTGTCATGCCATCATCAATATATCCATGGTTACCAAAAGCAAATATCCCAAAATGGTTTAATTTGAGAAGGCATACATTGTCATTTATTTTTATATGCATTATGTCTAGTTATTTTATACATTTAAGATAAAAAATGAAAACAATATGCGTTCAAACTGCCATTTTATGCTTTTTAGGGCTTTTGACACTGAAATGACATTGGTCTTGACCTCAGATGACCTCAGATGACCTTAGATGACCTTGTATGTGGTGACTTTTCAATGTCCTATGTAATAACAATAATATCCATGCAATTATATAGGATTTTCATAATTTTATTCATGAATCACTTGAAATAACAGTTGTTGATTTAATTTTCAGATGTTTTCGTAACTGTTATTACCTCCCTTTAGAAAAGAGTGCAAAACTAGATCAAAGCTGTACGTTTGGAATTGTTATAATAGGTTACAATGAAGTTGGGATATGGAGCTTTTATAAAAACAACATGAGAATTTGCCCTCAAAAATGGTCCCGCCGGATTGTCATGTTTTGCGTTCTGGCTCAAGGATTTAAGTAGCAAGGGTCCGTTACGTCTATCCACTGTGGTAACTATACTACGACAGGGAAAGGTCGGAAGGCAG